>JAJPUD010028739.1:0-14452 GCA_023553655.1 Myrmecobius fasciatus
GGCATATTAGCATGCAACTAATTTACCATTATATATTAATATAATGCCATATAATATAACATAATGCCACAATAGTATTGTATCAATGTGTTAATATAATAACACGATACAATATGGGTGCTATATTAATCTATAGCACTAATATGAATGGCATATTAATATGCAACAAATTGACCATTATTTTTAATATAATGCCATGTGATGTCAAAAGAATACTATATTAATACACTAATATCTTGCTATAACACAGTGATACATAGTTATATACTAGTGCCGTGCTACCATATTAATATAACGCGACACAATATGGATACTGTATCAGCCTACAGCCCTAGTAGGAATGGCATATTAACGTGCAACGTGACCATCGCCCCACATTAATAAAGCTCGTCTCAGTAGGAGCTGCCCTCGACGAGCCCAGCCATTCTGCGAGGTGCCCGTGAGCCCGTGCTAGGCCCGGGGCCCACCTGAGCAAAGGCTCAGAGATGGGAAAGAGAGTTACGGGGGGGCACGGTTCCGTTCCTGGAACAGCGAGTGTAGATAGGAGCTTGGCTGGCAGCGGGGCAGGAGCTGGGGGGGCCCCGGCCCCGGCCCGCGGCGGGACGGAAGGAGGCGCTGAATTAATCTGTCACCGGGCCCGGCGGCGCAGGCGAAGTCGTGATTTAGGTGAATGATTGAGACGCTGCGATACATTTGTTATCCCTTTAGTGCCAAAGTGGCGGAGGAAGGCGAGGGGTAATTGAAAACTAGAACACAAATCTCCGGGTGAAAGCCCGAGCTTCTCGCCGAGTAAACATTTCAGTCCTGATCAAGCAGAAGGTCTCCTGCCGTCCCGCGCCGATCTGGCTTCTGATTTAGAGCCCCTGCCTCTCCTTCGGAACAATGGGGGAGCTTGCTGAGCGTCCTTTATTGACCGGTAAAAGGCTTTCCCTGTGTAGTAAAAGTTGGAGCTGGCTTGGCCGGGCCCAGCGGTTCTGGGGATCCAGGCCCTGAGCATGCTGGGAAGCAGCCTCCGGCTCTCTGGGGCCTTTGAGGCCGGGACGGAAGGGACTCGGAGGGGCTGAGATGGCACCTTACAGGGTGGGGGCACACCGAGGCAGAGCCTGAGGCCTTGGCCATGTCTCAGCGGGGGGGCTCCCCAGGGAGATTCTACAACCAAGTCAGCACCAGGGACAGAGCCTGGTCCGGCTCTGCTGGGGGCATCATTGGCCCAGCCCTCCCCTTCTGGTCCAGACACACTGACCTCCTCTCCTCGTGGGGGACTAGACCCAGGACAGGCCTGAGTAACAACAGGAGCACCAAGGTCGGCCAAGCGGTTCCAAACCAGGCTCTGCCCCGGCTCTGTGCCCATCCCCGGGCCTCGGTTACCCCACCCGTAATCTGAGAGGAGCGAAGCTCCGGGCATTCTAGATCTCACTGCCCACAACGCCCTGACCCTGCCTCGGGCAGCGAGGATGCTGGTGGGTGGTACGGTGGTCACAGGGACCGGCGTTCCCACCGTTGTTTGAGTCCAGGTAAATCACCCAAGCTCTCAGCCTTGGTTTCCCCTTCGGTAAAATGGAGGCAAGAGCTCCAGCTCCCAGAGGATGCAGTGGGACCAGACATAAAACAAGTCGCAAAGCTTATGGTGCCCAAATGCTGCCTGTTTATTATCATTATTATTATTATTAAGAGAAGGAGGAGGAGGCAGAATGGAGATCTGAGCCCCACGTCCAGTTTTCTCCACACTGCTTCGCCCCCACCCCACACAGGGGACCCTAATGCTGGCCCTCAGTGGGGGTTCCTTGGGGGGGGCTGGGTAAGTGGCGGGTGACCAGAGAAGACCCTGAGAGACGGCCCCAGGGTCAGCCAGGCAAATGACAGACATTCATGCACCCCTTCAGCAGAGAAGGCGCCCGCTGTGGGCAGAGCCCTTGGCTGGGTACCAGGAGGGGGGCAAAGTCCCCGCTCTATGGTGCTCACCTGCTAGTGGGGCACAGGCAGATGGTGCCAGTTCTTTTAGGCAATTTCTCCTGACAGGAAAAGGGGCATCAGGGAAGGCTCCCCGGGGGAGGTGGCCCCATGCCCACCTCCTGTGGGGCATTGGGGGCGTATGGCCCTGCACCTCCAGGCAGGTCCTCCCTCTGGAGTCCCCCTGTCACCCGCCTGCTTCCCAGCTCCCTCCGCCTTGTTCTGCAATCCCATTTACAGACTAACAGCCCCTCTCTGACCTGCCCCCGCCGGCTCCATAAATCTCCGGCTGGCATTAAAAAGCCGGCCCTGGGCCCACTTCCTCCCAGGGCGCCCATCCATCTCTGACAGGAGCTCACAGCTTCTGTAAACACCGGTCCCCCCAGCTCCCCCTCCATTACATCCGGAGAGGGCTGGCTCCCCCCACCACCACTGCAGCTATGTGGGGGGGCTGGGAGCCCTTGCCCCCCCAGACTCCCAGCCAGGGGCCAGGGAGGGGACCCCCCTGGGGCAAATGCTCCCAGGCCCCAGAGACCATCCAAGCCCTCCCTGGCCTTCCCTCTTGCCCCTGGGCTTCCCTCTTGCCCCTGGTCTCTGGGAACATTAGAGGGAACAGGTGAAAAGTGACCTTCAGGGCTTGCCCTGGGACAGTCCTGAGAGCTGGGAAGAAAGTCCCTAGCTTCAGTGGGCCCTAGGGGCAATAAGCCATTCCCACCACGGGGCCTGGGCCAAGGGGGGGGATATAGAACCCTGGGCCTGCCCTCATGGGGCTGCCCCTTCTGCCTGTGGCTCCCGCCCTCCCTCCACTGACATAATGATCCTGGGAAACCTCTCCCCCTCCTGGGATCCTCACTTCCTGACTGTCAGGGGCAGGGGGGCAGGGGGATGGACTTCATGGCCTCAGGGATCAGCCCTAGGAAGGGGCCGATGATTTGTACAGAGCGCGCTAGCGTACAGCTGAGTCAGGGAGGCTGCAGCTCAAAATCCAGCCTCAGACTTACTAAATGAGGAACGCCGGGTGGGTCAGCCTCAGTTTCCCCATCTGTAAAGTGTCCTCAGGACGCCCACCAAGACACCGTGGGGCTCCCGACCATCCCAGAGACGCTGGGTCTGCAGGTGGGGCAGGGAGGTGGCCGGCATGTGGGGGGGCCCTGTGCAAAGTCTCAGTGTCCAGCTCATGTCCACCTGACCCTCAGCCTCCTCCCTGCTCTTGGGGAGTCTTTGCCCGGCCTCTACAGCCTGCCGGCCTACCAAGGGTACCCACAGCGGCCTGGCCCACAGGGTGCCCCCAGACTCCCCAGGTTGGGAGGGTCCTGGAGCTGAAGCCAGATGGATCCTTGACCCTTCCCCCCTGCAGCCCTGGGCCTGGGTCCCCCCCTGCAGCCCTGGCCTGGGTCCCCCCCTCCCAGCCCTGAGCCTGGGTCCCCCCCCGCAGCCCTGGGCTTGGAGGGCGGCAGCCTTTCCTTCGGGACTTTGTGGGTGTGTGGCTAGCCCTGGGCCTGCCGGGGGGGGGCAGGCCCCCCGATTCACCTCCCAGGGGAGGAAGCTCTGCCGGGGCAGGTGCGTGGAGGAGCCGTGGCTTGCCCGGGACCAGAGGCCGGCCTGGATCGCCGGCCCCACCGCGGCCCACTAAGGAAACGCCTGCTGAGTGAACGATTCCCAGGTGCAGGCCCTGGTGAGCGGGCTAGCCTCGGACACGCGCCCCAAGGCCTCGGAGCCCTGCTTTCCTCCTGGGGGAGACCTAAGAGCTGGGTCCCCAGAGTGTCAGGGGGCCCTCATGAGCCATGCCCGCTGAGCTCTTTGCCAGCAATGCCATCGACTCCATTCCAGCCCCAGCCGGGCACCTACTGTGCGCCAGGCCCCCGGGCACCCGGGCACATGCATCCTGCCCGGCCCGGAATGCCCTCCACGCCTCCCTCAGACTGGGGGGGCAAGGAAAACAGAACAAACAGCCCCCCAACCCCCAGCACAGACAGCTCCTAATGCGCCTCTTATTTATTCCTGACCCGTGACCCTTTTATTTTCCCCCTTTTAAAACCTGGCCTCAGCCCGCCGCCTGCCCGCCTGCGGTAAACACAGCCCCGGGATTTATCCTCCAGCCCATTAACCTCCGCTCTCTGGCTCACCAATCACTTCTCCCTGCCACCGCGCGAGCCCCAGAGGGAGGCTGGGCCGGTGGCAGGAGCGGGCACCCCGGGAGGCTGGGCTGTGCCCGCGGAGGGTCCTCCCTTGCCAGCCCTGGGAACCAGCCGCCTGCTCCCTCCTGGGCGGGGACCAGACCAAGGCATCTGGCTCGAGGGTCAAGCTCTCCCTGACCCGGGACCCCCGGGACCCCCGGAGCCTGCTGGGACAAGGATTTTCCAGACTCCTCAGTCACATCTGCCCAGGGCTGCAGGGATGGACTGAGACCGAGCGGTCAGCCTGAGCCCGCCCCAAACCTCTGAGGGGGCGCACTTGCCTGACCCGGGCACAAGTCCTGGCTAGTCCTGACTCCGTGGGCACTCCGATGGGCTCCAGGTCCGCATCTCACCTGGTCTGGACTCCAAGAGCCCCTCCCAGGTCTGCCAACAGCAGGGGGTGATGGGCAACCATGGATGGGGGGAGGGGCTAAGGGCACCGGCCCCGGAGCTCCCCCACCCCGGGCACCGGGGCCCTGAGAGTGCAAACATGCTACGGATGGGCGCAGGCCCAGGGCAGGCCTTGAACCCGGCTCTATCCACCACCCCCTGGGACCCTTCAGGGCTTGGTTTGAAAAGTGCTTGGAGGAAGGGAACGGGCATTTATTAAGCTCCTACTATATGCTAAACTCTCCACACACTGATTTCATGCTCACATGAAGGGAGGGAGGCATTGTTATTATCCCCATTTTACAAATGAGGAAACTGAGGAACAGGGAGGTCACATGGCTCCCCAGGTCACCCAGCTAGCGCGTTTCTGAGTCTGGATCAGAACCCAGGACTTCTAAAATCCGTGTGCTATTCACCAACACTCCCAGACGGCTTTCGCTGGAACACCCCCAAAGACGGGGAGCTCACCCCTTCCTGAGGCAGCCTATTCCACGTAGGCTTGTTAGGGATTTGGGGGGCTAAAACCCAGTTCTCTCCCACATCCCCCAGGGGAAAACCTTTGGCACCTGAAGACAATGGTTTCTCCTTCTCCCCCATCCTCCCATGGCTCCCAATGCTAGGTTTCTCTTTTCCAGGACAAAACACCCCCAGACTTTCGGCTGATCCCCCAAACAGGAAAGGAGCAGAGCGGAGAGAGGGGCGGGGGCTCAATCTGCAAAGGCCGATGGCGCAATGAGGGTCTGGGCCCGGCCTGGATGGGCACAGGGGGAGGGAGGGCACAGGGGGAGGGTCCCAGGGAGCCCCAGAAACAAAGCAGGGTCACACTTACCACCGCCGCCTCCGAGCAGGGAGCTGTTAGCTGTAAGAGAAGGACACAGGATCAGTGAGAGGTACCAGACCACGGGGCTGCCCTTCCTCGGGGTGTCCAGCCAGGCAGAGATGCCAGGCTCGGGCTCCGGGCACGAGGGGTGCCAGCTGGCGAAGGAGGAGCCGGCAATGTACTGTGACGCTTCCTGGACCACTAAGGACAAGGGCTTCTGGGTACAGGCCGTGGCCTGTGGGGGAGGGACAGAGGCCAGACTGTGAGGAGAAGGAGCCCTGAACAGGGATCCCCTACACCCAGAGCCAAGGCTAGGCCGGGGCCAACACCCAGGGGGCACGTAAACTACCCAGCCTGGAGCTCAGAACCTGGGGGTCCTCCACAAGCCCCGCTTCCTGAGTGTCCCCAGAATCTGGCCCTCTTCTCCAGGCTTCCCTTCCCCTGCCAGGCCCTGCCCTCTCCCCGGAGCTTCCTGTCTCCTGGACCCCTCCTCCCTAGGATTGTCTGCTCCTGCCCATGCCCCCTTTGCCTCTTCCCAGGGCCCTGGGCCCAGCTGGGGCCAAGCGTCCCTTCCCACCCTCCAGCAAATCTGTCCCAGCAACAAAGCTCTGGTTAAAGCGCAGGTACTTAAACAAATAAAGAGTTCAGGTACTTAAGCAAGGAGTCCAGGTACTTAAGAAAAGGGGTTCAGGTACTTAAGCAAGGAGTCCAGGTACTTAAGAAAAGGGGTTCAGGTACTTAAGCAAGAAGTTTAGTACTTAAGAAAGGAGTTCAGGTACCTAAGAAAAGGGGTTCCGGTACTTAAAAAGGAATCCGGGTACTACAATACAACACAACAGTCAGTCCAGACAAGACAACACAATACTTCTGTGCATTTATTTGGCACCTACTGTGTGCAGAGCCCAAGAGTTTAGACCACACCTGGCCCCATCAGTCTAGTGGCAATGAGAGGCCGGCCTCCACAAGAGTTTACAGTTTTACAGGAGGAGGATGCATCAGAGGGCTCAGAACCGCAGCCTGATCGGGTCACTGGAGCCGGACCAGGCTGCTCCCTGGAACTACCAAGAGGGAGGAACAAAGCAGGAGGGACTGTGGCTTGGACCTGCCCCCCTCTCCCCCCGAGCCGGGGATCTTGGGCCCAGGGCGGGCTATGGGGCCGACGGAGGCGGGGACCCAGGTCCTCTTTCTCAGCTCTCTGTTAATGACTCCACTGTTTTGGTGACCACCCTGGAGCATCCTTTTCTATTCCTGGATGGGAAAAGATGGGGTGCTGGGGGAGGGGGCTGCATGGCAGGAAATCACTGCCCCAGAGGTGAGGAGGGCATCCCCCCAGGGCGGACTTTGGAGGGCCAACCTGACCCAGGGACTCAGCTACCTTAGCCAGGTGAGCCGATGGCCCCTGAAAGGAGCCCCCCAACCCTCATTTACCCTGAAAAGAGAGCCCCCTAACCCCCATTTAGCCTGAAAGGAGAGCCCCCCAACCCCCATTTAGCCTGAAAGGAGAGCCCCCTAGCCCTCATTTACCCTGAAAGGAGAGCCCCCAACCCTCATTTACACTGAAAGGAGAGCCCCCCACCCCATTTAGCCTGAGAGGAGCCCCCACCCCCATTTAGCCTGAGAGGAGCCCCCCACCCCCATTTAGCCCAGCTCCTGCGGCTCTTCCCCCGCCTCGATCTCCGAATCCAATCGCCCGTCTGGCTGGCAGACTGAGCCGGAGCTGACGGGCCTTCAGGGGGACGCCAGCTTCCAGAGCGAGACCTGCCAATCTCCCTGACGGCGTTTAATCGGCCGCCCCTTCCTTCTCCTGCCCCAACTAATTGAGGCTGTCTGTCTTTCCAGGCCTCCCACGTTGCCGGCCTGGCAGCTCGGGCTCTGGGGGCGCCTGCTGCTCCAGGCCCGGCCTCCCTGGCCCCCCGGCCCCGCCGGCCTCCCCGAGCAGCCCCCGGCCCCGGGCTGTGCCCACGAGACGCTGCCGGCTGGAGCTCGGGCGGGAGCTAAAAAATATGAATTGTTGATAAAGATCAGAGGGAGCTGACTGCCAGCCGGGCGGGCATCTGGGGCGGCAGGGAGCGGGCGATGGGCAGCCAGATTAGGGAGCTTCCCATCGCCATGAGAAGGGCCATGTCCGTGAGAAATGGGTCCCTGAGTTCGGGTCAAACCCCCCCCCACTCCCCGAGCTGATCCCCTTGTGGCCAGGGCCTTTCCTCCCGTCCTGAGGCTCCGAGGAGGGCTGGACCTCGACCCTGGGCCTCCTGACTTCCAAAGTGGAGGAACTCCCAGCAGGAGCAGTGGCGAGAAGCTGGGTTTGTGAGGAGGGGTCCGAACCTCACAGCCCCCCCCCCCACGGCTTCAGGGGCGCACTTTCCCACACTCTGAGAGCCAAGGCCCCTGGGGGAGGATGGAGGCTGAGGGGGGAGGGACAGGTGGGGAAGGGCCGGGGGGCCTGGACAACCTGGGGCGACCTCTTGCCAACTTAATGTGATGCCCCCGCTGCGTGCCAGGCTCTGTGCTAGGGAAGGAGTCTCTGCCCTCAAAGACCTTCCGTCCTGTGGGCCAGCCGGGCGCCCCAAGAGACAGGAAGAGAATTTGAGGGACAAAACAACACAGAGTGGGGGAGCAGGAAAGGCCTCCCCAGAGGGGCCTTAGGGATGGCACTCCAGGCCGGGGGAACGGCTCGGGCAAAGGCCCGGAGAGGGGAACCAAACGCCAAGTTTGGGGAACAGGACGGGGGCCGGTGTGGCCGGAGCGGGAGGAAGCAGAGGAGGCTCTTGGGCCTCTGAGCTCACGTGTTACTGTGCACGAAGCATGGGAGGCTGGGGGAGGGGCCGCCAGGGCCGCTGGGAGCCGACAGCTCTGCGCTGGGGAGTAATTAATTCCACGGCTGAAAACCCAGGGCCGCGTTACTTGGGAGATTAATACGGGAGCTAATTAAGATGGAGAGTGAGGGAGAGCGGAGGGAGACAGAGGGAGAGGAAGTGAGGAGGGAAGAGACAGAGAGACAGAGAGAGACAAAGAGAGATAGAGACAGAGGGAGAGGAAGTGAGGGGAGGGGGAGAAACGGGGGCGGCCTGGGGGGGGGCCCAGAGAGATTGTGGGGCCGGGGGGGAAGAGAGACAGAGAGACAGAGAGAGAGAGACAGAAAGCCCAGGGCAGGGCCCCCAGCTCAGGGGTTCCTGTTGCCTTTCCCGAGGCAGGGGGATGGCTCTCCATGCCCTTCTCCCCCCACACACACACATCAAGGACACACCTGCTGTTCAGGTCCCTTGGGCGTCTGGCCTGAGCCGGCAGCCCCCTCCCTTCCTCTCCAGCTGGTCTTCAGGGGGACCCTCCCAGGCTCAGCCCAGATTCTCCCCCCCCCCCAGAAGCCTCACTTCTCTTTGCCCCGTGGCCCTTCCCCCGTGTAAGCTGGCGGGGGTCCGGCCGAACCGTTTCCCTCCCCCCTGAGTGCCTAGGCCGGTGCCCGGCCTGCTGAGCTGAGCCTGGCTCACATGGGCGCTCTAGGGGCCAGAGCGCGGCCCCAGGGGAGGTGGGGGGCGGAGGGCTCGCCCTCTGCCAGCCCTTCCCCACCTTTCTCCCCATCATGTCTCTCTCTTAATTAACACTGGCCGCAAACGAGCTGGCACCGGTTCAGGTGCAGGAAGGTGTGCCAGCGGGCTGGCAGCCAGCCTCCGAGAGGAGGGGGGCAGGGGAGCCCACCCTGCCCGCTCTCTCCAGGGGGCTGAGGCTCAAGGAGACCGGGTCAGGCCCCTGCTTCTGAGAGCCCCGGGGATGGGGCAGCAAAGTCAGGGCCGCTCCCAAGGTGCCAGACACAGCCTGAGCCTCACGGGCCCCTGCCCTGGGCCTGGCATCTGGCCCCACAGGCCTGGGAACCAGAGAGGGACCCCCTAAGTGGGCCAGTAGCGGGGGAAGTGGGGGGAGCACTGAAGGTTTAGAGGGACAGCCGCTGAGGGGACAGTGACAGATGGGGACACGGGGGCCTGGCACCCAAGCTGTGTTGTTCTTCTGACTCAGTTTCCCCCTCTGTAGAAGCGGGGCATGGGCTGGGGCCCTGGCCGGTGACCTGAGCGGCCCCCTCTGTCCATCCTTCAGGGAGTGGGGAAGGCCCGAGCTCAGACCCCCCAGTCGGCCCCGGCCCCCCAGCCCCTCACTCCTGCTCTGTGCCGGCGGGGGGGAGAGGCCCGGGGCCCCAGATGGACACCGCGAGCCTCCGCCGGGCCGGGTGACCGCTGGGAGAGCGCAGACAGCCCTGACCGCCACAGCGGGCTGAGCTGCCCACGTACCGTCCAGTCCCCTCCAGAAATGCTGCCGTGGTCGTTTCCTGATGAGGGAATAAATCCTCTGGGGCCCGCGGGCGGGGGAGGGCCTGGCACCAAGGTGCCCCGTGCCACGCAGGGAGCCCACTGACCCGAGGAAATCGCTGAGCCAGCTTGGCGGAGGAGGGCACGGAGGGGGCAGGTGGCCCCCCGGAGGCTGACCTTGGGCCCCGGATGCGGCCCAGCTCGGGGTGTGGGCCTTCGGGCCTGGATCCCATGGGCTGGGGGGGGGGCTCCCAGGCCGGACCCTCACACGCCGGGGTCCCAGAACTCAGAGGAAGGAGAGGAGGGTTGGAGGGGAAGCCCCCCAGCTAGGTCCGAGTCTGCACGCAGCCTCCAAGAAGCTGCCAGCCCCTGTGGAGGGCTGTTCCACTCCAGGACAGCACCTTAGATCACGCACTCCAGGCCCCTACCAGCTGCTCCTTCTGATGATATACAGCCGCTCAAGCAGTACAAGAAGCATCTATTATGCGCCTCCTGTATGCCAGGCACTGTGCCAGTGATACATAAAAAGGCAAAAATACAGTCCTGGTTCTCACAAAACTCCCAGTCTAATGAGGAAGGTGTGTCAGTCAACAAGCATATATTAAGTGCCTACTGTATGCCAGGCACTGCACCAAACACTGGTAATACAGAAAAGCGCAAAAATACAGTCTAATGAGGTTGACAGGTCAGTCAGTTAACAGGCATATATGAAGCACCTACTATGTGCCAGGCAGTAAAGTTAGAAAGGAAGGCAAAATACAGCCCTGCCTCCAAGTCTAGTGGGGGAGACATGTAAACAGCCAGTGCCAATAACTAGAGACAGGATAACTGGCAATAACCCACAGAGGCAAAACATACGCCTCAGGAGGGAGAGGGAAAAGCTTTCTGTGCAAGGGGAGCTCTTTACTGGGGCCTGAACCAAGTCAGCAAAGGTAGGATTGCCTAAGCTCTGCGGGCATACAGTAAGCACTTAATAACTGTTGACTGACTCCCGGATTGCCCCGGACCCTCTAAACCTCCTGAGTCTCTCTTCCCCACCCCCATACTTTCAAAGCTGACTTTTTGGGCCCAAGGGTAGGAGTTTGCATTTATCGCATGAATTTCCTCTGATTCTGCCCTTGGTGCTGGCCCGCTGAGCCCGGAACCCTGGTCTCTGTCCCTCAGCTGTCCTAAGGTGGGGGCTTCGGGAGCTCCCTGGCCCATTAGCGGGGTGAGGTGGCCAGCCCACAGTCAGGCCCTGGTTCTGAGGATGTGGGAAGCAGAGGAGGAGAACGGTGCCTAACTAACGAGCCGAGGCCCAGGTGTAGCCCCCTCCGTAGGGGCTGGGATAGGAAGGAAAGGCTGCTCCAGCTTAGACAAGGCCCCTGCTGAACCCCGATTTTAACCCTGAGACGCTCAGGCCCAGGAAGGCCGGGGACTTGCCCAGGGTCACTACGGGCCCAAGCCCAGATCGGAAGCCAGGTTCTCCTAGTTCCCAGTGCAGTTCCTTATGGACGTGGTGACCAAGGAGGCGACTGGCCCGTGCCCCTTCCCTCTCCTCCAGCCCAAATCAATCAGCAGCCCACCTCTAAACCCTCAGCCAGGTGGTTTAAAGGGGCGAGACTTAGGGCAACTCTTGGTGTGAGAATGATCTGCCCCCCAATATCTGGGGCCCCAAAGATCCCACCTGCCCCCCAATACCTGCTTTCTCCCTGTGCTCCAGTCCAACCTTGTCAGCAACCCCCACACTGACCCCATATAGAAGGTATAACAGGGGTCCTGGCCTTTTCCCAAGAGCCCCAGAGAGTGGGGGGGCTCTCAGTGGTCTCCCAGTTGAGGAGACTCTCAGGGCAGCTGGAGGGGGTTCCCCAAGTCCTCCCTCATCCCCCCCCGGACAATCAGCCACCAGGAGCAGCGGGCGGTGGTCAAGTCTAGTGCCAGCCCTGGCTTCTGGCCTCCCTGCCCCCCCACCCGGATTAATGCTATTGATCGCTCTGTAGCTGAATTCCTGGCCTCTGTCCCCCCACCCGACCTCTGCCCCCCCAACCCGGCCTCTGCCCCCCCTCTAACCCTGATGCCCAGGCTGCCAGGTCAATCTTGTTAGTGCCCTGCTGGCTCCCATCACTCTCCTGCTCAAACACTGGCAGTGGCTCCCAGGTGCCCACAGGACCAGCCCCGTTCAGTTCAGCTAACACTCAGTAAGGAGGCCCCGGGGCCTCCGCCTCCAAACCAGGGGACGCAGAGAAGCTCCCAAAGGAGGCCGGTGGAGCCTCACTGCAGGGCGCTACCGTGCTGGAGAAGGGGCTGGAGGAGCCGGGAGTCCATGTGTCTGGGGCTGCCCTGGCCCAGAGCAGAAAGGGCCCTCACCCCTGAGGGAGCGGCTGAATTTCGGTCAGAAATCGGGGGCGGAGACGGTGATTGGGGGGTCTCACGCCTGCCCCAGGTTGCAGACCCCCAAACTCTACCTTAACCGGGCTGAGAAGGTCTTTGTGCGAAATGCAGCTGCGCTCTGACCCCCCTCGGAGCCGGGGGGCCGCTCTAAGGCCTCCGCAGAGGCTGCGCCCCCTCCCCACACACGGGAAGCCCTCCCCGCGGTTTTCTGCCCACGCCCTGTCCATCTGCCACCCCTCTCTCTGCCCCATGACCCCCCGCGGCTTGAAGGTCACCCTCTGCCTCCCGGAGCCCCCGAGGCCTGAGGCAGCAGCAGGGACGGGCCTGGGAGCTTTACGGGATAATCTGGTCTTTGAGGGGATGAGCGGCCTCCTGACAGCCCAGGAGCCCAAAGCCCTCGAGATTAGCGTTCTCCCGGCACCCCGGGGGGCCGGGGCTTAGGGTACCGGGTGGGGCTGGGGAGAGGATTTGGCCAGAGCTCAGATTAAACCGCAGAAGGCGCCTGGAGCTCAGGGGCCGGGCGGGAGAGTGGGACAGGAGGGGCCGAGAGGGGAGGGGAGAGCGGGCTCTTCGGGGGGGCCTCATCATGGGGGGGGCCCAGAAGGAGGGGGCAGCTCCCGCTGACGGACACCCTCGTCACCCTGTCTCAGGCCCCCGGGGGGGCAAAGGATCCCCTGGGCCTCAGTTTCCCTCTCTGTAAAATCAGGCCTTACCTAGCTCACATGCTCTTACTCTGAACAAGGCAGGGCTGAAGCTTGGCACTACCCGATGCCCCCTGGGTATGAGCCAAAGTCCAGGCAGAGCCGGGGCACGTGGGTCAGGAAAAGGGGGCACAGACACTGATGGCGGGGGTGCACCTGGGCCGGCACATGACTTTGGGGGGCCCGGACCCCTCGGGGCTTCCTCACTGCCTCAGGACAGCCCCCCCAGAACTACGGAGCAGGTCTGGTACAAAGGGAAGGGGCTTGGGCGGGCACACTCTGAAAATGGCCGGGAAGTGCTGCAGGTGCCAGCGCCTAGCGTGACCCTGCCCTGCTTGTGGAGTTAGTCCGGACCCTCCCCTTAACCAGCGCCCCTGCTTCCTATCTCTTTTCTCCCTGCAGCTGCCGGGCTGACCCCGGGCACTCCCCCACTCAATGAACTTCAGTAGCTCCCCATCACCTCTAGGACGAGTACAGTTCTGGTGCTTTTAGAGCTTAACTTTGCAGCCTTCTCCTTCTTGCTCCCCTTCGGGCCCTCTCAGGCACAGCCTGACCCCCATCAGCCTCCCGCCCAGCGCCCCTCTGGGTCCTGACCCTTGTGAGGGCCCTCCGCCCCCCACACTTATCCGGCCTTTAGTGTGGGCATGCTAGGCCTGTACCCCCCCCAGGGGGCTCCTCTAGCAGAGTGTAAGCTCCCTGAGGCCGGGGGGAGGGGCTGCCTTTTTGCTTCCCCTGTATCCAGTCGGTGCCTAATAAGCGATATTGTGCTGTAGGTTGACTGTAAGCCCTATACCCCAGAGAGAAGTGAGCTCCCTTCTGAGATGGTCCCAGTGCGGAAGAGAGGAAGCACAGAAATCTCCAGGGAGGGTACGCGGCCGCCCAGGCCTGGATCCACTGCCGCGCTTTGTCCGCCTGAGACTCAGCCTTCTCTTCCACAAAATGGGCACGGCCGCCTCCGAAACGCCCACCCATGGGGGGCCCCAGGGGCCGCTAATGCCCAAGAGAGCCACCTGGAAGGTGCGTTTGTTTTCTCCGTCACGTCCCCCGGAGAGGGGGCCCCCGCGGCCCAGCACGGGGAGGCCCCCGGCTCCCTCGCCCGCAGCCCTGGCAGGAGGCAGGCTGGCCGCTGGGCCCGCCATTGGTATGCAGAGCCACGGCCCAGGCTCTTTCTGCTCCGACGCCCGTTTTAAGAATCCCTCCCTGGCATCAGGCGTTGTGGTTGCCAGGCAACCAGCTCCCCACATCCTCCCTCCTCCCTCGCCTGCTCCCTCCTCCTGCCCCTCCTGCTGCTGGTTTATGGCGGGCCTGGGATCTATTTCACTTGTCACTAGCAGGCCCCGCCCCCGCCGGCTCGCTTCACCTGGGGGGCTCAGCTGGTGGACCCCCGACCCAGGGCTCCGGACTTCCCTGGGCCCAAAGCCTGTGTCCTGGCAGACAGATCGGGGACCCCGAGGAGGGGGGACCCCAGGATGGGGAAGTGGGCCCACGGGGAGCTCTGGGCTGGGAAGGGCATCTGCCTCCGCCCTGGCCCCAGGCTCTGCCAACCAGTCAGCGGGGGAGAGGGAAAGGGGGCGGGCAACACTCTCAAGTGGGGCAGCTGGACTTCCAAAAGAAATCAGAGAGACAGACAGACAGACAGAGACACAGACACAGAAAGACACACAGAAAGAGAGACACAAAGACAGACAGACAGACAGAGAGAGGGGGAGACAGAGAGAAAGAGGCACAGAAAGACAGAGACAGACA
>JAJPUD010028740.1:0-14451 GCA_023553655.1 Myrmecobius fasciatus
ATTTAACTCTTCTAAGATTGATGTTGAAATGGCAACCTTTGAAAAAATCATTCAGGACATGAGTTGGGCTTCTGTAGAGCACTCAGACTTTAAGGGCATTGCTGATGAAATTAGGAAGTTGTTCCAGCAATCTCTGCCTCCATGGCATTGGGCACTCACCTTCCTTGGTCCTATTCTTGCCATCCTATTGTTGCTACTCATGCTCTGTTGCCTGCCCTGGTTTTGTCGAATATCTAGGGGCATCTACAGATAATGGTCGTTAATCACTAAATCCATAGGCAGCAATATCAAAAAGGGAGAATTGTGTCTCTCCAGGCAACAATACCTGCTTAACTGCAGGATTCAAGGTCATCTTAACTTGGCTTAGACCCCCTCCAATTGCCGGCCAGCAGATTGGCAAAGACTGAGAAGAATCGGGAAGAGGTGTGTTGGCTGTATATTATAAATCAGGATGGCAAGGGGATGACGCTTTTTCTACAGAGTATTCCAAGTTTCCCCTAGCACCCAAAACACATTGTTCCTTCAAGCACTAACTGATTTATCTGTTTTATGTTTCTTTGGTAACATTGCAGTTTAGAGCTTAAATAAGGAGAGCACAGATACTGTAATTGTCTTGACCTCAAAAACTGGTGTCTCTTTATTTTCTTGCTTCCATATTCTCTGGGAGTGCCAATACAGCTGACCTGTCATTGACATTTCACATTCATACCCAGAGATTAATGTTATTTGTCCTCATATTCTAATGCTCAGGGAGAAACTGAGGCAGTATCACACAGTGGAAATTAGGTAATGCTTTATTGATGTTAATTGAGAATTCAGAATCCATAGCTATGGATCAGGACTGGTGGGACTCATGTCTCAAAGTATGCAGTCCAGGCCACAGACTGACACAGTCAGCCGACTGAATACAACGTACTTAGAGCTCCATTGCTGGAGAGCACTAGTTTGATATCTCCATGGCCCAGGGGGGAAACAAAGAACTCATTGGAACAGCCCAGCACATCTGGAGTCCAAGGAAACCATAAATTCAGTTCTGACAGGTTAGGAGTAAGTAGCCTTGCCAAAGCAGACTGTTCATCTGGGTCATGGATAAATGAGAGGTAGGTCAAGGCTGACCATCTGGAGGTTTCATAACTCCTTTGGAATGTGAGTCCAATTATTTCTGAAGGTTAGGAACTGGGGTTTCTATTCTGGGATGGACAATTAAGGGAGATTGAAACAGCAATTAAGGGAGACTGATACTGCAACTGAGGGAAACTGAGACAGAAACAACAATATATGGGAAAGGGGAATGATAGAATTCTAGAGGGATAAAGAATATGTACAAAATATTTAAATAGTTTAGAATTTTGTCTTCATTACTTGAAATCTTTCATTTAATTGGTTTATTCTGAATTTAAATACAAAAAACTGAGCATTACAATGTACACAAAAAAAGCATTGTATATGACACCAGGAATCTTTATCATACACTGATCTTTTTTAAAAAAAACTGTTCTTCCTCCTCAAGTTACTTCTGCAAATCTTTTTAAATTGTATATAAATATTTGTTCAAAGAAAAAATATTAATGCTAAATTAAATAATAAAATGAAAGAAATTTAAGTCCCAGTATATCCAGTGTTAAGATCATTATCTTGTAATCAGTTAATCTTGATGTTGTTACCTAGAATCTTTTTTCTTTATTGTTTAATTTTTTAAATTAATTTGAATTAATAAAACAAATTCCTCAATAAGTACCCAATATGAAGCTACATAGTCAGACAAACAAACTTCCACCTGGCTATATTCAAAGTGTATATCACTTTCTGAATTTTAAGTTCATTTCTCTTTTAGGATGTCACATTTAATTTTTTTTTTCTTTTGGACTTATGGATATTCTTTGAGTTGATCAAAGCTGTTGCTTTTTCAATTTATTTTGTTTTTAATTTATGGTCAGAGTTCTGATGTCTTTCAAAGTTGTTTTTTTCTATAACAGGAACCCTGTTTAAATTGTTTTCTACTGACTTCCTTCCGGGGGTGGAGCCATGGTGGCGGAGATCAGACAGGAGTCTCTGTAACCTCCTCTAACCTCCCTCAAAACAACAACTTATGAAGCCTCTAGACTGATTCTGAAGCAAAAAAATCCACAATATCTGGAGAACAACACAATTCTAGAAGAAGATACTCTGGAAGAACCTCAAAACAGGTCTGTTTTAATGGGGCAGGGGGTGGCCTACTGAACCCAGACTGCAGTGCAGGGAGACCGGGGCAGGGAGCTGGAGCAGGGAGCTGGAACAGGAGTCGGAACAGGAGTGGGAGCGTTGTGCTTTTCACACACTTGGGAGTCTTCTTCGGGCCTCTAGGAACAATCTGTCCTGATTGTGGGCAGGTGGTTTGGAGGGTCTGCCTTTTGAGGGGGATAGATTGTGAACACCTGAACCCCTGATGAGCATTGGACCTAGCTGCCATTACACAGCACCTTAAAGCAATCAATCAAACAACAGGACTGATAAGCACCAGAAATAATTCAATCACCTGAGCTGCCCAGTACCTGAAATAATTCAATCAGCAGAACTGCCCCAGGGTGAACTAAAGCAAAACTGCCCAGCCCCTGACATAATTCAATCAGCAGAACTGCCCAGTTCCTGAAATAACTCAATCAGCAGAACTGCCCCAGGGCAAATTAAAGCAGCTGTCCCACCTTTGCCCTAAACAGACCTCACACATTTAAAAAAAAATGAATAAAAAACCAAAAAGAGCTCTCAGCATAGACAACTTTTATGGAGAGAGGGAAGAACAGACCTCAAATCCTGAGGCCCCTAAGACTTCAAGAATCAGTTGAACAAAAACAAAAAAATGAAAAGATAGAGAAAAACATGAAATATCTCCTAGGAAAAAAAAACTGACCTGGAAAATAGATCTAGGAGAGACAATCTAAGGATTATAGGGCTTCCTGAAAGCCATGATGAAAAAAAGAACCTGGAAAATATCTTACCTGTAGTTTCAAATAACATTTTTTTTTTTGAAATCTAAGAATAGTTTATTTCAATGGCTTAAGTTCCAGGAGCATTTTACCATTTCTGTGATAGATTCTGCAAGGAGAGCAAGGGATTACTTGGCCAAATACCTCCCTCTTATGCGCAGGAGGTTTGGACAGGTGCAAATTGACTAATGACTCCAGGTGACCCCTTCTGGAACCATGTGTTGGACATTTTCATACTTGTATGAACTTGACAGGGAATGTTTTTCAATCTTGGCATATGACTGAGGGATATTCTAAGAGGAAATTTCTATGCCCTTGTGGATTCCATCAATAGGGAATCCATGGAAAGATATGTGGAAGATGCTCCTTGCCATGGATTACACAAGAATTGGGAACCCAATACAGGACATGGAAGGAGATCTTTGGAACTCATTCATGGACAATGGAATCAAGGATAGGGTACATAATGGGAGCTAAGGCATGAGAGTTGTGCATTTATGTGGAGAGATGACATTAATGTTACAAATCAAGGTGAATATTTTAATGTTACCTGTAAAAACTGTACAATTAGTGAATGCTTATGCCTGAAATTGGTCAAAAAAAAAAAAAAGAAAAGAAAAAAGAACCTGGACACTATATTCCAGGAAATCATAAAAAAAAAAAAAAACTTCCCTGATATTTTACACCCAGAAGGCAAAATATTCCTTGAAACAATCCACCGATCACCTCCTGAAAGAAAGCCAAAAATTAAGTCCCCCAGAAATATCGTGGCTAAATTCCAGAACTATCATACCAAGGAAAAGATATTACAAGAAGCCAGAAAGAAACAATTTAAATATCGGGGAGCTACAATTAGGATCACACAGGACCTATCAGCTTCTACTTTGAAGGATCGAAGGGCCTGGAATCAGATATTCCGAAGGGCAAAGGAACTTGGATTACAGCCAAGAATAAGTTACCCAGCTAGAATGAGCATTATCTTCCAGGGAAGAAGATGGTCATTCAATGATACAGGAGAATTTCACCTATTTCTACTGAAAAGACCAGAACTGAACAAAAAATTTGATCTACAAACACAGAACACAAGAGAAACATAAAAAGGTAACAAGAAAAAATAACTCTTGAGAACTATATTTATGTTATAGATACTTATAGAATGAGGGTTGATTTTATGAATCTTATTATTACATTATGATTATGATACCATTACTGTGATTTTATGATATTATCATATGATTACTGTGATTTTATGATTATTGTTATAGGTTTATTGTGATTTTATGATTAGTATGATATGATAAACTGAAAAAGAAATTAGAGGTAGAAAAGGGATAACACTAGAAGAAGAGGAAAAGGAGGTAAAATAAGGGAAATTACATCACATGTAGAGGCAAAGAAAACCTATAATGATTGAGGGGAGAAAAGGGAGGGGAATGAGAATTGGGTTAATCTCCATCTCATCAGATTTGGCTCAGAGGGAATAATAGACGAACTTATAAGGAAACTGGAGGGAAAGGGGGGAAAAAGGGGTGGGTGGGGCTTTAAAGGGGAAGGATTGTTTGAGGGAAGGGGTTTTCAAAAGCAAAATAGTAGGGAGGAGGGAAAGGGGATAAGAAAGAGAAAAGCATAAGCTAGGGCAAATAAGATGACAGGAAATACAGAATTAGTTATTTTAACTGTGAATGTGAATGGAATGAACTCTCCCTTAAAGCAGAAGCAGATAGCAGATTGGATTAAAAACCAGAATCCAACAATATGTTGTATACAAGAAACACATCTAAAACATAGAGATACATACAGGGTGAAGGTAAAAGGCTGGAGCAGAATCTATTATGCTTCAGGTGAACAAAAAAAAGCAGGGGTAGCAATCCTGATCTCAGACCAAGTAAAAGCAAAGATAGACTTCATTAAAAGAGACAAAGAAGGAAGTAAAGGGTACCATAGATGATGAAGCAATATCAATACTAAACATATATGCACCAAGTGGTATAGCATGGAAATTCCTAGAGGAAAGGTTCAGAGAGATGCAAGAAGAAATAGACAGCAAAACTATAATAGTGGGGGATCTCAACCTCCCTCTCTCAGAACTTGATAAATCAAACCACAAAATAAATAAGAAAGAAGTTAAGGAGGTAAACAAAATGTTAGAAAAGTTAGGTATGATAGATCTTTGGAGGAAATTAAATGGAGACAGGAAGGAGTTTACTTTTTTCTCAGCAGTCCATGGAACTTCTACAAAAATTGACCATGTGTTAGGACACAAAAACCTCAGAATCAAATGCAGGAAGGCAGAAATAATAAATGCATTTTTTTCAGATCATGACAGAATAAAAATCACATGCAATATAAGGCCAGGAGAAAATAGACCAAAAACCAATTGGAAACTAAATAATTTTATCCTAAAGAATGAATGGGTGAAACAGCAAATTATAGACACAATTACTAATTTTATCCAAGAGAATGACAATAATGACACACATACCAAATTTTGTGGGATACAGCCAAAGCGATAATAAGGGGAAATTTTATATCTCTAGATGCTTATTTGTATAAAATAGAGACAGAGAAAATCAATGAATTGGGCTTGCAACTAAAAAAGCTAGAGAAAGAACAAATTAAAAACCCCCAATCAAATACCAAACTTGAAATCCTAAAAATAAAAGGAGAGATTAGTAAAATTGAAAGTAAAAAAACTATTGAATTAATAAATAAAACTAAAAGTTGGTTTTATGAAAAAACCAACAAAATAGATAAACCTCTAGTTAATTTAATTAGAAAAAGGAAAGAGGAAAACCAAATTGTTAGTCTCAAAAATGAAAAGGGAGAACATTCCACCAATGAAGAGGAAATTAGAGCAATAATCAGGAGTTACTTTGCCCAACTGTATGCCAATAAATTTGATAACCTAAGTGAAGTGGAGCAATATCTACAAAAATATAGATTGCCCAGATTAACAGAAGAGGAAATAAATTACTTAAATAGTACCATTTCAGAAAAAGAAATAGAACAAGTCATTAATCAACTCCCTAAGAAAAAATCCCCCGGACCAGATGGATTTACATGTGAATTCTACCAAACATTTAAAAAACAGTTAACTCCAATATTATATAAACTATTCGAAAAAATAGGGAATGAAGGACTCCTACGAAACTCTTTTTATGATACAGACATGGTACTGATACCTAAACCAGGTAAAACAAAAACAGAGAAAGAAAATTATAGACCAATCTCCTTAATGAATATTGATGCAAAAATCTTAAATAAAATATTAGCAAAGAGATTACAGAAAATCATTCCTAGAATAATACACCATGACCAAGTAGGATTTATACCAGGAATGCAGGGATGGTTCAATATTAGGAAAAGTATTAACATAGTTGAATATGTTAATAACCGGACTAACAAAAACCATATGATAATCTCAATAGATGCAGAAAAAGCATTTGATAAAATGCAGCATCCCTTCCTATTAAAAACATTAGAGAGTATAGGAATTAATGGACTTTTCCTTAAAATAGTCGGTAGCATCTATTTAAAACCATCAGCTAGCATCATATGTAATGGTGATAAACTGGAACCATTCCCAATAAGATCAGGGGTGAAACAAGGTTGCCCACTATCACCATTACTGTTCAATATTGTATTAGAAATGCTAGCCTTGGCAATAAGACAAGAAAAAGAGATTAAAGGAATTAGAGTAGGTCATGAGGAAACCAAATTATCACTCTTTGCAGATGATATGATGGTCTACTTAGAGAACCCTAGAGAATCAACTAAAAAACTATTAGAATTAATCCACAACTTTAGCAAAGTTGCAGGATACAAAATAAATCCACATAAATCATCAGCATTTTTATACATCACCAACAAAATGCAACAGCAAGAGATACAAAGAGAAATTCCATTTAAAATAACTATCGATAGTATAAAATATTTGGGAATCTATCTGCCAAGGGAAAGTCAGGATCTAGATGAGCAAAACTACAAAACACTCTCCACACAAATAAAGTCAGATCTAAACAATTGGAAAAACATCAAGTGCTCTTGGATAGGTCGAGCGAATATAATAAAGATGGCAATACTACCTAAACTAATCTATCTATTTAGTGCTATACCAATCAAACTCCCAAGAGATTATTTAACTGAACTAGAAAAAATAACAACAAAATTCATCTGGAAAAACAAAAGGTCAAGAATTTCAAAGGAATTAATAAAAAAAAAATGCAGATAAGGGTGGCGTAGCTACACCAGATCTAAAACTATATTATAAAGCAGTGGTCACCAAAACCATTTGGTACTGGATAAGAAATAGAGTAGTGGATCAGTGGAATAGGTTAGGTTCACAGAACAAAATACTTAATGACAATTGTAATCTAGTGTTTGATAAACCCAAAGACCCCAGTTTTTGGGATAAAAACTCACTATTTGACAAAAACTGCTGGGATCATTGGAAACTAGTCTAGAAGAAATTAGGCATTGACCCACACCTAACACCATATACCAAGATAAGGTCAAAATGGATTCATGATCTAGGCATAAAGAATGATATTATAAACAAATTAGAACAATGTAGCATGGTTTACCTCTCAGACCTGTGGAGGGGGAAGGAATTTGTGACCAAAGAAGAACTAAAGGTCATCATTAATCACAAAATAGATGTTTGACTATATCAAGTTAAAAAGTTTTTGTACAAACAAAATGAATGCAGACAAGATTAGAAGGGTAGCAGTAAACTGGGAAAATATTTTTACATCCAAAGGTTCTGATAAAGGCCTCATTTCTAAAATATATAGAGAATTGACTCAAATATATAAGAATTCAAGCCATTCTCCAATTGACAAATGGTCAAAAGATATGAACAGACAATTTTCAGATGAAGAAATTGAAACTATTTCCGGTCACATGAAAAGGTGCTCCAAGTCACTATTGATCAGAGAAATGCAAATTAAGACAACTCTGAGATACCACTACACACCTGTCAGATTGGCTAAAATGACAGGAAATGATAATGATAACTGTTGGAGGGGATGTGGGAAAACTGGGACACTGATACATTGTTGGTGGAACTCTGAACGGATCCAACCATTCTGGAGAGCAATTTGGAGCTATGCTCAAAATGTTATCAAACAGTGCATACCCTTTGACCCAGCAGTGTTTCTACTGGGCCTATATCCCAAAGAGATTTTAAAGGAGGGAAAGGGACCCACATGTGCAAAAATGTTTGTGGCAGCCCTTTTTGTAGTGGCAAGAAACTGGAAATTGAAAAGATGCCCATCAATTGGAGAATGGCTGAATAAATTATGGTATATGAATGTTATGGAATATTATTGTTCTGTAAGAAATGACCAACAGGAGGATTTCAGAGAGGATTGGAGAGAGTTGCATGAACTGATGCTGAGTGAAATCAGCAGAACCAAGAGAACATTATACACAGAAACAAGACTATACAATGATCAATTTTGATGGACATGGTTGTCTTCAACAATGATGTGATTCAAACCAGTTGTGCTGCGATGAAGATAGTCATATACATCCAGAGAGGCCTGTGGGAACTGAGAGTGAACCACGACACAGCATTTTAACGCTTTCTGTGAATATTTCCATGCATTTTGTTTTCCTTCTTAGGTTGTTTTTTTCTTCTTCTCTTTCTAGATCTGATGTTTCTTGTGCAGTAAGATAACTGTATAGATATGTATACATGTATTGTATTTGTCATATAATTTATCCTATCTAGCATGAATTAGATTACCTGTCATCTAGGGGTGGGGGTGGGGGGAAGGAAAGGAAAAGCTTGGGAAAAAAAAAGTTTTTCTTGCAAAGGTCAGTGTTGAAAGGTCACTCATATGTTTTGTAAATAAAAAGCTTTATAAAAAAAATAAATTGTTTTCTACTTCTGCTCTCTTTGTTCTATATCAAAGTTTTTTCCATTTTCTTCTAAAACTGTCCATTTAATCATTCTTTCTCGTACACTAATAGTCTGTTACATTTACAAATTACAATTTGTTTAGTCATTATCAAATAGGAGGACATTCCCTTAATTTTCAATTTGGAGCTACTACAGAAAGAGATACAAGAAGACTTTGTATTATTAGATCCTGTTACTCCAATTTGATGGACTTTTCCTTTAAATATTTATATAGAGTGTTATTAAGTGCACATATATTAAGCATTGATAATCATTTATTTTTCTATAGCATCTTTGCACAATACTGTAACTTCTCTGTTGTGTTTTAATATCTGACCTACATGTACTGTAGCCTTATCTGAAATCTTGGATAAAGTTGAAGAAACATAGTAAAACTATATGACAATACTAGCTAAATTAATTTACTTTTTTCAGTTCTATGCCAATCGATCTCTCAAAAACAGGGAAAAAAGGAAAATGTTTCTCTTTTCCCAAGTTCTCATTATAATCTTACCCTTCTTGCAGACTGGCAATATTGAGTCATCATCCCTTCTAATAAGCAATTTAATGCAAATGCATCAAGCATCTACTTGGATTTCATTTTTATTCAATTCCCTTGCAAAAAGCTATCAGAACAACTATATACCATAAACATAAATATCAGTATTACAAAACAACAACACCAAAAATAACAACTGACTTTACATTGTTGACATCCTATGTAACTGACCAATAGTAGTTTTGAAAACAAATGTAGCTTAACAATCCAGACATGGCACATCAGGTCACAAGATGCCTAAGGACATGCAAGATATAAAATACATAGTTTAAAAAAACCTACATGTCCATAATACACAATGAGTTGTGAATGACAAGATAAAGCTAGTTAACTGCAACAAGAACACCCTTGATAAAACTATGATTACCAAGTTTTAAATTACAGTAAGACTTTTGAGACATCCTGTATAAAGATATGACTAATCTATAAATATTTGTGTATATATGAAATTATTATCATATATAGATTTTAAATGATTAATTTGTTTTAAAAGGATGTTGTTTTGTGAAGCATGTTGGAAGAGAAAAATCACAACAAAAAGGAAAACAAAAGGGAAAAATGGGAGAGAAAAAAAAAGTGAACCTATCATGTGTTGATTTACCTTCAGTCTCCATAGTTCTTTTGTTGGATGGCATTTTCTATCCAAAGTGTATTGATATTTCTTGGATCTTTGAACCAATGAGAAGAACCAAGTCTTTCATAATTGATCATTGCACATTCTTGCTATTATCGTTACAATATATTTTTGATTCTGCTTGTTTTGCTCAGCATCAGTTCATGTAAATCTTCCCAGGTCTTTCTAAAATTAGCGTGTTTATCATTTTTTTATAGAACAATGAGATCAATTGCCTTCACATATATGTATAAAATAACTTATTCAGCTATTCTCCAATTGATGGGCATCTACTGATTTTCCAATTCTTTGCTACCAAAAAAGATCTGCTACAAATGTTTTTGTACTTGTGGGTCCCTTTTCCCCCCTTTTTTGATTTCCTTGGACTACAGACCCAGAAATGGCACTACTGGGTTAAAAGATAATGCACAGTTTTTTAGCCCTTTGAGCATAGTTCCAAATTTCTTGTTTTAAAATGGCTTTAAATGTCACAAAATGAGCATAACACCAAAAATAAGCATGCTCATAATGAATTAATTAGCATGTGCAATAATTAACATAACATGTTCTGATGAGCAATATTTAGTATATTACCTAAAAATGTGTATTTTTTCAAGGTTTACTTTTAACATAATCTTGTCTGATGGGGCTAGTTCCCTTGTCATTGAGTTCTCTCCAATATTATATAAAACCTTATTTTTTTCATTAATCTCCCTCCAGGCTCATTATAGATTTATTTGTTTACAATTGGGCTGGGAACAGGGAAAGATTGATTATCAGTATAGTATATTTATGCTCTATGGGTTGAATGTATACCTTGTAAGTGTCTGTCTTAAGACTCCCTCCACATTCTGCCTCTAAGCCAAGTACTGGCAGAATAACTTGAAGCTTTTCTTCATGGACAGCTTTTGTCATTAATCTATATACTCTCAGCATATTTTTGTGGAGTGTTTAACAATCTACAGCGAGTCAATGTGGGGTAATTATGGGATCATCCAAGAGAAAAGGTATATCCCCACACAATGGCACTCAAGCACATATCCACCAACCAAATCAGATGGGCAATGGACCTGTAAAGAAGACTCTGGGAGGGTTTCCATTGCTTTGAAGCACTCTCTACAGTAATGACTGAGAAAACTATCTCTTCAGGGATTGCCTATCTTAGTGACCTTCTCTCTACACCCAAAATCCCAAGGTGGGGTCAATTTTTCTAATGTCTTTTTTCTTTTTCTTTTCTTTTTTCTTTTTTTTTTGCTTTTTGCTGAGGCAATTGGGGTTAAGTGACTTGCCCAGGGTCACACAGCTAGGGCATGTTAAGTGTCTGAGGCCAGATTTGAACTCAGGTCTTTCTGACTTCAAGGATGGTGCTCTAGCCACTTAACTGCCCCCTAATGTCTTGTTTCTATGAAAGTGAAAATCATGCCCTCTTATAATAGACTCTAAGAACCCATTGCTCTCCATTGTGACATCTAGAGAGAACCCTCAGGTGACCTTTCTGATGATCTTTCTTATTGCCTCACTATTGCAAAGTGGGTGATGTCTCCCTATTTTGTTTTCATGGTAGCTTTTTCAGTCCCTCACTATAGAGGCCTTAGCTGCTCTTCTCTGCATCTTTAGAAATGGGGAAGGGGACCCTGGAGTTGGTCTTCCTGGTGACTAATCTTTATTTTTTTAGAAAATAATATTTTTTCCCAATTACATGTAAAAATAATTTTTAACATTCATTATTTAGAAGGTTTTGATTTCCAAATTTTTATTTCTTCTTCCTATCACCCTACCCAAAGACGGCAAGCAATCTGATGTAGGTTATACATGTACAATCATGTTAAACATATTTTCACATTAGTCATATTGTGAAAGAAGAATCAGAATAAAAGTGAAAAACCAAGAGAACCTCAAAAAAGTGAAAATATACTTCAATCTCTATTCTGAATCCATCATTCTTTCTCCAAATTTAGATAGCAATTTTCATCATGAGACTTTTGGAATTACATTGGATCTTTCTATTGCTGAGAAGAATCAAGGTAATTGTTACTGATTCTCTCAATGTTGCTGTTCATGTGTACAGTGTTCTGTCTGTATACTTAATTCTCTCATATTTTCTCAATGTCTTTATAAAATAATACAGAACAGTACAGTGCAAGTAATTTTATGTAAAAAAAGTTTGCCTTTATATTTAGCATATTGTAGCAACACCAAAATATATGTATAAATGTTTCATATTTATATGTAAAAGAACCGGGAATAAATTGTTTTTTCATTGGTCTCAAGACAATTTGCATTTTGATAAAAAAATTAAAGTTGAATGTGGTTTGTGACTGATTCCAAATACATTTACCCAAATGTCCACAAAGAATGAAATTTTCCAGAAATACAAAGTACTTTAGTTTTTTTTCAAAAACATTTTTACATAAAGTTCATTTTTCATCTCATTATTAACTGGCAAATGATTATATTAATTAATACAAATTATATATATATCATCTTGAAAATAATCAATAGCAAGAATTTAACAGAAGTACTGGAATTATTGCCTTTTGAGGCAGGAATCAACAAAAATAATGAATCCAAGTTTCCTTCACATTCTGATGACTTTTTTTTTGTTTCTCCTCCTCAAAGAGGACTAATGGCACCAAGAAGGTGATGCCCTGACTTGGAAGTGAATTGGATTTAAGTGAGGCAGAGTTGTGCAAAAGCCATCAATATCACTTTCTCTTCTGGTCATTGGAGTACAGTGACAAGACATTAGCCAGGATGATTGGATGCTATGGAGTATTGACCTTTTTTTTTTTAAGCTAAGGACTTTCCCAACTCTCAGTTTATCTGAGGCAACACCCATTTAATAATTAAAGGTGAGGTTGGAATTTTAAAAAGATGACCTGGTTTCCTTCCCCAAAAGCATTTATCTGGGAGAGGAATCCCTTCAGAGTTTCTAATTTTAATTAGAAATTCAGACATGAAATTTGAACTGAATCTGCTATGGTAGATGTCCCAGTAGGTAGAGTATTGTGCTTGAAGTCAGAAAAACCTGAGTTCAAATGTGGCCTCAATTTCCAGCTGTGTGACTTTGAGCAAGTTGCTTAATCCTGTTTGCCTCATTTTCCTTTCCTATAAAATGAGCTGCAGAAGGAAATGACAAACCATTCCAGTATCTTTGTCAAGAAAACCCCAAATGAGATTATGAAGAGTCAGGTATGAATTAAAAATGATTGAATAAAACTGTCAAACAAAAACTATTATAAACATACTAATTTCCAGAATAGCAAACTTTTTTCTTTTCAACTTCATACAGAGGAACAAACTGAATTCTAACCTTTCCTCTCATGCTTAAAGATTGCTTTTTTTTTCATTAAAAGCTTTTTATTTACAAAATATATGGGTGATTTTTCTACATTGACCTTTGCAAAAAAAAAAAAAAGAAAATTTTATTTTTTTTTTGTTCCAAGCTTTTCCCCTCCTTCCTCCCATACCCCACCCCTTGATGACAGGTAATCTAATACATGCTAAATATGATAAATTATATGACAAATCCAATATATGTATACATATCTATACAGTTATCTTACTGCACAAGAAACATCACATCTAGAAAGAGATAAAAAAACAACCTAAGAAAGAAAACAAAATGCATGGAAATATTCACAGAAAGCATTAAAATGCTATGTTGTGGTCCACACTCAGTTCCCTCAGGCCTCTCTCTGGATGTATATGACTATCTTCATTGCTGAACAATAGGAAATGGTTTGAATCACATCATTGTTGAAGAGAACCATGTCCATCAGAATTGATCATCAATCCTATAGTCTTGTTGCTGTGTATAATGTTCTCCTGGTTCTGCTGATTTCACTCCGCATCAGTTCATGCAAGTCTCTCCAGGCCTCTCTAAAGTCATCCTGCTGTTCATTTCTTACAGAACAATAATATTCCGTAACATTCATATACCATAATTTATTCAGCCACTCTCCAATTGATGGGCATCCTTTCAATTTCCAGTTTCTTGCCACTACAAAAAGGGCTGCCACAAGCATTCTTGCACATGTGGGTACCTTTCCCTCCTTTAAAATCTCTTTGGGATATAGACCCAGTAGAAACACTGCTGGGTCAAAGGGTATGCACAGTTTGATAACTTTTTGAGCATAGCTCCAAATTGCTCTCCAGAATGTTTGGATCCATTCACGGTTCCACGAACAATGTATCAATGTCCCAGTTTTCCCACATCCCCTCCAACATTCATCATTATCATTTCCTGTCATTTTAGCCAATCTGACAGGTGTGTAGTGATATCTAAGAGTTGTCTTAATTTGTATTTCTCTGATCAATAGTGATTTGGAGCACCTTTTCATGTGACTAGAAATAGGTTAAACGATTTAGATTAGGAGGACTAGCTATGGCTCAGATGTAGTGGGAGACA
>JAJPUD010028741.1:0-14451 GCA_023553655.1 Myrmecobius fasciatus
GGCATATTAGCATGCAACTAATTTACCATTATATATTAATATAATGCCATATAATATAACATAATGCCACAATAGTATTGTATCAATGTGTTAATATAATAACACGATACAATATGGGTGCTATATTAATCTATAGCACTAATATGAATGGCATATTAATATGCAACAAATTGACCATTATTTTTAATATAATGCCATGTGATGTCAAAAGAATATTAATACACTAATATCTTGCTATAACACAGTGATACATAGTTATATACTAGTGCCGTGCTACCATATTAATATAATAACGCGACACAATATGGATACTGTATCAGCCTACAGCCCTAGTAGGAATGGCATATTAACGTGCAACGTGACCATCGCCCCACATTAATAAAGCTCGTCTTAGTAGGAGCTGCCCTCGACGAGCCCAGCCATTCTGCGAGGTGCCCGTGAGCCCGTGCTAGGCCCGGGGCCCACCTGAGCAAAGGCTCAGAGATGGGAAAGAGAGTTACGGGGGGGCACGGTTCCGTTCCTGGAACAGCGAGTGTAGATAGGAGCTTGGCTGGCAGCGGGGCAGGAGCTGGGGGGCCCCGGCCCCGGCCCGCGGCGGGACGGAAGGAGGCGCTGAATTAATCTGTCACCGGGCCCGGCGGCGCGGGCGAAGTCGTGATTTAGGTGAATGATTGAGACGCTGTGATACATTTGTTATCCCTTTAGTGCTAAAGTGGCGGAGGAAGGCGAGGGGTAATTGAAAACTAGAACACAAATCTCCGGGTGAAAGCCCGAGCTTCTCGCCGAGTAAACATTTCAGTCCTGATCAAGCAGAAGGTCTCCTGCCGTCCCGCGCCGATCTGGCTTCTGATTTAGAGCCCCTGCCTCTCCTTCGGAACAATGGGGGAGCTTGCTGAGCGTCCTTTATTGACCGGTAAAAGGCTTTCCCTGTGTAGTAAAAGTTGGAGCTGGCTTGGCCGGGCCCAGCGGTTCTGGGGATCCAGGCCCTGAGCATGCTGGGAAGCAGCCTCCGGCTCTCTGGGGCCTTTGAGGCCGGGACGGAAGGGACTCGGAGGGGCTGAGATGGCACCTTACAGGGTGGGGGCACACCGAGGCAGAGCCTGAGGCCTTGGCCGTGTCTCAGCGGGGGGGCTCCCCAGGGAGATTCTACAACCAAGTCAGCACCAGGGACAGAGCCTAGTCCGGCTCTGCTGGGGGCATCATTGGCCCAGCCCTCCCCTTCTGGTCCAGACACACTGACCTCCTCTCCTCGTGGGGGACTAGACCCAGGACAGGCCTGAGTAACAACAGGAGCACCAAGGTTGGCCAAGCGGTTCCAAACCAGGCTCTGCCCCGGCTCTGTGCCCATCCCCGGGCCTCGGTTACCCCACCCGTAATCTGAGAGGAGCGAAGCTCCGGGCATTCTAGATCTCACTGCCCACAACGCCCTGACCCTGCCTCGGGCAGCGAGGATGCTGGTGGGTGGTACGGTGGTCACAGGGACCGGCGTTCCCACCGTTGTTTGAGTCCAGGTAAATCACCCAAGCTCTCAGCCTTGGTTTCCCCTTCGGTAAAATGGAGGCAAGAGCTCCAGCTCCCAGAGGATGCAGTGGGACCAGACATAAAACAAGTCGCAAAGCTTATGGTGCCCAAATGCTGCCTGTTTATTATCATTATTATTATTATTAAGAGAAGGAGGAGGAGGCAGAATGGAGATCTGAGCCCCACGTCCAGTTTTCTCCACACTGCTTCGCCCCCACCCCACACAGGGGACCCTAATGCTGGCCCTCAGTGGGGGTTCCTTGGGGGGGGCTGGGTAAGTGGCGGGTGACCAGAGAAGACCCTGAGAGACGGCCCCAGGGTCAGCCAGGCAAATGACAGACATTCATGCACCCCTTCAGCAGAGAAGGCGCCCGCTGTGGGCAGAGCCCTTGGCTGGGTACCAGGAGGGGGGCAAAGTCCCCGCTCTATGGTGCTCACCTGCTAGTGGGGCACAGGCAGATGGTGCCAGTTCTTTTAGGCAATTTCTCCTGACAGGAAAAGGGGCATCAGGGAAGGCTCCCCGGGGGAGGTGGCCCCATGCCCACCTCCTGTGGGGCATTGGGGGCGTATGGCCCTGCACCTCCAGGCAGGTCCTCCCTCTGGAGTCCCCCTGTCACCCGCCTGCTTCCCAGCTCCCTCCGCCTTGTTCTGCAATCCCATTTACAGACTAACAGCCCCTCTCTGACCTGCCCCCGCCGGCTCCATAAATCTCCGGCTGGCATTAAAAAGCCGGCCCTGGGCCCACTTCCTCCCAGGGCGCCCATCCATCTCTGACAGGAGCTCACAGCTTCTGTAAACACCGGTCCCCCCAGCCCCCCCTCCGTTACATCCAGAGAGGGCTGGCTCTCCCCCCCCACCACTGCAGCTATGTGGGGGGGGCTGGGAGCCCTTGCCCCCCCAGACTCCCAGCCAGGGGCCAGGGAGGGGACCCCCCTGGGGCAAATGCTCCCAGGCCCCAGAGACCATCCAAGCCCTCCCTGGCCTTCCCTCTTGCCCCTGGGCTTCCCTCTTGCCCCTGGTCTCTGGGAACATTAGAGGGAACAGGTGAAAAGTGACCTTCAGGGCTTGCCCTGGGACAGTCCTGAGAGCTGGGAAGAAAGTCCCTAGCTTCAGTGGGCCCTAGGGGCAATAAGCCATTCCCACCACGGGGCCTGGGCCAAGGGGGGGGATATAGAACCCTGGGCCTGCCCTCATGGGGCTGCCCCTTCTGCCTGTGGCTCCCGCCCTCCCTCCACTGACATAATGATCCTGGGAAACCTCTCCCCCTCCTGGGATCCTCACTTCCTGACTGTCAGGGGCAGGGGGGCAGGGGGATGGACTTCATGGCCTCAGGGATCAGCCCTAGGAAGGGGCCGATGATTTGTACAGAGCGCGCTAGCGTACAGCTGAGTCAGGGAGGCTGCAGCTCAAAATCCAGCCTCAGACTTACTAAATGAGGAACGCCGGGTGGGTCAGCCTCAGTTTCCCCATCTGTAAAGTGTCCTCAGGACGCCCACCAAGACACCGTGGGGCTCCCGACCATCCCAGAGACGCTGGGTCTGCAGGTGGGGCAGGGAGGTGGCCGGCATGTGGGGGGGCCCTGTGCAAAGTCTCAGTGTCCAGCTCATGTCCACCTGACCCTCAGCCTCCTCCCTGCTCTTGGGGAGTCTTTGCCCGGCCTCTACAGCCTGCCGGCCTACCAAGGGTACCCACAGCGGCCTGGCCCACAGGGTGCCCCCAGACTCCCCAGGTTGGGAGGGTCCTGGAGCTGAAGCCAGATGGATCCTTGACCCTTCCCCCCTGCAGCCCTGGGCCTGGGTCCCCCCCTGCAGCCCTGGCCTGGGTCCCCCCCTCCCAGCCCTGAGCCTGGGTCCCCCCCCGCAGCCCTGGGCTTGGAGGGCGGCAGCCTTTCCTTCGGGACTTTGTGGGTGTGTGGCTAGCCCTGGGCCTGCCGGGGGGGGGCAGGCCCCCCGATTCACCTCCCAGGGGAGGAAGCTCTGCCGGGGCAGGTGCGTGGAGGAGCCGTGGCTTGCCCGGGACCAGAGGCCGGCCTGGATCGCCGGCCCCACCGCGGCCCACTAAGGAAACGCCTGCTGAGTGAACGATTCCCAGGTGCAGGCCCTGGTGAGCGGGCTAGCCTCGGACACGCGCCCCAAGGCCTCGGAGCCCTGCTTTCCTCCTGGGGGAGACCTAAGAGCTGGGTCCCCAGAGTGTCAGGGGGCCCTCATGAGCCATGCCCGCTGAGCTCTTTGCCAGCAATGCCATCGACTCCATTCCAGCCCCAGCCGGGCACCTACTGTGCGCCAGGCCCCCGGGCACCCGGGCACATGCATCCTGCCCGGCCCGGAATGCCCTCCACGCCTCCCTCAGACTGGGGGGGCAAGGAAAACAGAACAAACAGCCCCCCAACCCCCAGCACAGACAGCTCCTAATGCGCCTCTTATTTATTCCTGACCCGTGACCCTTTTATTTTCCCCCTTTTAAAACCTGGCCTCAGCCCGCCGCCTGCCCGCCTGCGGTAAACACAGCCCCGGGATTTATCCTCCAGCCCATTAACCTCCGCTCTCTGGCTCACCAATCACTTCTCCCTGCCACCGCGCGAGCCCCAGAGGGAGGCTGGGCCGGTGGCAGGAGCGGGCACCCCGGGAGGCTGGGCTGTGCCCGCGGAGGGTCCTCCCTTGCCAGCCCTGGGAACCAGCCGCCTGCTCCCTCCTGGGCGGGGACCAGACCAAGGCATCTGGCTCGAGGGTCAAGCTCTCCCTGACCCGGGACCCCCGGGACCCCCGGAGCCTGCTGGGACAAGGATTTTCCAGACTCCTCAGTCACATCTGCCCAGGGCTGCAGGGATGGACTGAGACCGAGCGGTCAGCCTGAGCCCGCCCCAAACCTCTGAGGGGGCGCACTTGCCTGACCCGGGCACAAGTCCTGGCTAGTCCTGACTCCGTGGGCACTCCGATGGGCTCCAGGTCCGCATCTCACCTGGTCTGGACTCCAAGAGCCCCTCCCAGGTCTGCCAACAGCAGGGGGTGATGGGCAACCATGGATGGGGGGAGGGGCTAAGGGCACCGGCCCCGGAGCTCCCCCACCCCGGGCACCGGGGCCCTGAGAGTGCAAACATGCTACGGATGGGCGCAGGCCCAGGGCAGGCCTTGAACCCGGCTCTATCCACCACCCCCTGGGACCCTTCAGGGCTTGGTTTGAAAAGTGCTTGGAGGAAGGGAACGGGCATTTATTAAGCTCCTACTATATGCTAAACTCTCCACACACTGATTTCATGCTCACATGAAGGGAGGGAGGCATTGTTATTATCCCCATTTTACAAATGAGGAAACTGAGGAACAGGGAGGTCACATGGCTCCCCAGGTCACCCAGCTAGCGCGTTTCTGAGTCTGGATCAGAACCCAGGACTTCTAAAATCCGTGTGCTATTCACCAACACTCCCAGACGGCTTTCGCTGGAACACCCCCAAAGACGGGGAGCTCACCCCTTCCTGAGGCAGCCTATTCCACGTAGGCTTGTTAGGGATTTGGGGGGCTAAAACCCAGTTCTCTCCCACATCCCCCAGGGGAAAACCTTTGGCACCTGAAGACAATGGTTTCTCCTTCTCCCCCATCCTCCCATGGCTCCCAATGCTAGGTTTCTCTTTTCCAGGACAAAACACCCCCAGACTTTCGGCTGATCCCCCAAACAGGAAAGGAGCAGAGCGGAGAGAGGGGCGGGGGCTCAATCTGCAAAGGCCGATGGCGCAATGAGGGTCTGGGCCCGGCCTGGATGGGCACAGGGGGAGGGAGGGCACAGGGGGAGGGTCCCAGGGAGCCCCAGAAACAAAGCAGGGTCACACTTACCACCGCCGCCTCCGAGCAGGGAGCTGTTAGCTGTAAGAGAAGGACACAGGATCAGTGAGAGGTACCAGACCACGGGGCTGCCCTTCCTCGGGGTGTCCAGCCAGGCAGAGATGCCAGGCTCGGGCTCCGGGCACGAGGGGTGCCAGCTGGCGAAGGAGGAGCCGGCAATGTACTGTGACGCTTCCTGGACCACTAAGGACAAGGGCTTCTGGGTACAGGCCGTGGCCTGTGGGGGAGGGACAGAGGCCAGACTGTGAGGAGAAGGAGCCCTGAACAGGGATCCCCTACACCCAGAGCCAAGGCTAGGCCGGGGCCAACACCCAGGGGGCACGTAAACTACCCAGCCTGGAGCTCAGAACCTGGGGGTCCTCCACAAGCCCCGCTTCCTGAGTGTCCCCAGAATCTGGCCCTCTTCTCCAGGCTTCCCTTCCCCTGCCAGGCCCTGCCCTCTCCCCGGAGCTTCCTGTCTCCTGGACCCCTCCTCCCTAGGATTGTCTGCTCCTGCCCATGCCCCCTTTGCCTCTTCCCAGGGCCCTGGGCCCAGCTGGGGCCAAGCGTCCCTTCCCACCCTCCAGCAAATCTGTCCCAGCAACAAAGCTCTGGTTAAAGCGCAGGTACTTAAACAAATAAAGAGTTCAGGTACTTAAGCAAGGAGTCCAGGTACTTAAGAAAAGGGGTTCAGGTACTTAAGCAAGGAGTCCAGGTACTTAAGAAAAGGGGTTCAGGTACTTAAGCAAGAAGTTTAGTACTTAAGAAAGGAGTTCAGGTACCTAAGAAAAGGGGTTCCGGTACTTAAAAAGGAATCCGGGTACTACAATACAACACAACAGTCAGTCCAGACAAGACAACACAATACTTCTGTGCATTTATTTGGCACCTACTGTGTGCAGAGCCCAAGAGTTTAGACCACACCTGGCCCCATCAGTCTAGTGGCAATGAGAGGCCGGCCTCCACAAGAGTTTACAGTTTTACAGGAGGAGGATGCATCAGAGGGCTCAGAACCGCAGCCTGATCGGGTCACTGGAGCCGGACCAGGCTGCTCCCTGGAACTACCAAGAGGGAGGAACAAAGCAGGAGGGACTGTGGCTTGGACCTGCCCCCCTCTCCCCCCGAGCCGGGGATCTTGGGCCCAGGGCGGGCTATGGGGCCGACGGAGGCGGGGACCCAGGTCCTCTTTCTCAGCTCTCTGTTAATGACTCCACTGTTTTGGTGACCACCCTGGAGCATCCTTTTCTATTCCTGGATGGGAAAAGATGGGGTGCTGGGGGAGGGGGCTGCATGGCAGGAAATCACTGCCCCAGAGGTGAGGAGGGCATCCCCCCAGGGCGGACTTTGGAGGGCCAACCTGACCCAGGGACTCAGCTACCTTAGCCAGGTGAGCCGATGGCCCCTGAAAGGAGCCCCCCAACCCTCATTTACCCTGAAAAGAGAGCCCCCTAACCCCCATTTAGCCTGAAAGGAGAGCCCCCCAACCCCCATTTAGCCTGAAAGGAGAGCCCCCTAGCCCTCATTTACCCTGAAAGGAGAGCCCCCAACCCTCATTTACACTGAAAGGAGAGCCCCCCACCCCATTTAGCCTGAGAGGAGCCCCCACCCCCATTTAGCCTGAGAGGAGCCCCCCACCCCCATTTAGCCCAGCTCCTGCGGCTCTTCCCCCGCCTCGATCTCCGAATCCAATCGCCCGTCTGGCTGGCAGACTGAGCCGGAGCTGACGGGCCTTCAGGGGGACGCCAGCTTCCAGAGCGAGACCTGCCAATCTCCCTGACGGCGTTTAATCGGCCGCCCCTTCCTTCTCCTGCCCCAACTAATTGAGGCTGTCTGTCTTTCCAGGCCTCCCACGTTGCCGGCCTGGCAGCTCGGGCTCTGGGGGCGCCTGCTGCTCCAGGCCCGGCCTCCCTGGCCCCCCGGCCCCGCCGGCCTCCCCGAGCAGCCCCCGGCCCCGGGCTGTGCCCACGAGACGCTGCCGGCTGGAGCTCGGGCGGGAGCTAAAAAATATGAATTGTTGATAAAGATCAGAGGGAGCTGACTGCCAGCCGGGCGGGCATCTGGGGCGGCAGGGAGCGGGCGATGGGCAGCCAGATTAGGGAGCTTCCCATCGCCATGAGAAGGGCCATGTCCGTGAGAAATGGGTCCCTGAGTTCGGGTCAAACCCCCCCCCACTCCCCGAGCTGATCCCCTTGTGGCCAGGGCCTTTCCTCCCGTCCTGAGGCTCCGAGGAGGGCTGGACCTCGACCCTGGGCCTCCTGACTTCCAAAGTGGAGGAACTCCCAGCAGGAGCAGTGGCGAGAAGCTGGGTTTGTGAGGAGGGGTCCGAACCTCACAGCCCCCCCCCCCACGGCTTCAGGGGCGCACTTTCCCACACTCTGAGAGCCAAGGCCCCTGGGGGAGGATGGAGGCTGAGGGGGGAGGGACAGGTGGGGAAGGGCCGGGGGGCCTGGACAACCTGGGGCGACCTCTTGCCAACTTAATGTGATGCCCCCGCTGCGTGCCAGGCTCTGTGCTAGGGAAGGAGTCTCTGCCCTCAAAGACCTTCCGTCCTGTGGGCCAGCCGGGCGCCCCAAGAGACAGGAAGAGAATTTGAGGGACAAAACAACACAGAGTGGGGGAGCAGGAAAGGCCTCCCCAGAGGGGCCTTAGGGATGGCACTCCAGGCCGGGGGAACGGCTCGGGCAAAGGCCCGGAGAGGGGAACCAAACGCCAAGTTTGGGGAACAGGACGGGGGCCGGTGTGGCCGGAGCGGGAGGAAGCAGAGGAGGCTCTTGGGCCTCTGAGCTCACGTGTTACTGTGCACGAAGCATGGGAGGCTGGGGGAGGGGCCGCCAGGGCCGCTGGGAGCCGACAGCTCTGCGCTGGGGAGTAATTAATTCCACGGCTGAAAACCCAGGGCCGCGTTACTTGGGAGATTAATACGGGAGCTAATTAAGATGGAGAGTGAGGGAGAGCGGAGGGAGACAGAGGGAGAGGAAGTGAGGAGGGAAGAGACAGAGAGACAGAGAGAGACAAAGAGAGATAGAGACAGAGGGAGAGGAAGTGAGGGGAGGGGGAGAAACGGGGGCGGCCTGGGGGGGGGCCCAGAGAGATTGTGGGGCCGGGGGGGAAGAGAGACAGAGAGACAGAGAGAGAGAGACAGAAAGCCCAGGGCAGGGCCCCCAGCTCAGGGGTTCCTGTTGCCTTTCCCGAGGCAGGGGGATGGCTCTCCATGCCCTTCTCCCCCCACACACACACATCAAGGACACACCTGCTGTTCAGGTCCCTTGGGCGTCTGGCCTGAGCCGGCAGCCCCCTCCCTTCCTCTCCAGCTGGTCTTCAGGGGGACCCTCCCAGGCTCAGCCCAGATTCTCCCCCCCCCCCAGAAGCCTCACTTCTCTTTGCCCCGTGGCCCTTCCCCCGTGTAAGCTGGCGGGGGTCCGGCCGAACCGTTTCCCTCCCCCCTGAGTGCCTAGGCCGGTGCCCGGCCTGCTGAGCTGAGCCTGGCTCACATGGGCGCTCTAGGGGCCAGAGCGCGGCCCCAGGGGAGGTGGGGGGCGGAGGGCTCGCCCTCTGCCAGCCCTTCCCCACCTTTCTCCCCATCATGTCTCTCTCTTAATTAACACTGGCCGCAAACGAGCTGGCACCGGTTCAGGTGCAGGAAGGTGTGCCAGCGGGCTGGCAGCCAGCCTCCGAGAGGAGGGGGGCAGGGGAGCCCACCCTGCCCGCTCTCTCCAGGGGGCTGAGGCTCAAGGAGACCGGGTCAGGCCCCTGCTTCTGAGAGCCCCGGGGATGGGGCAGCAAAGTCAGGGCCGCTCCCAAGGTGCCAGACACAGCCTGAGCCTCACGGGCCCCTGCCCTGGGCCTGGCATCTGGCCCCACAGGCCTGGGAACCAGAGAGGGACCCCCTAAGTGGGCCAGTAGCGGGGGAAGTGGGGGGAGCACTGAAGGTTTAGAGGGACAGCCGCTGAGGGGACAGTGACAGATGGGGACACGGGGGCCTGGCACCCAAGCTGTGTTGTTCTTCTGACTCAGTTTCCCCCTCTGTAGAAGCGGGGCATGGGCTGGGGCCCTGGCCGGTGACCTGAGCGGCCCCCTCTGTCCATCCTTCAGGGAGTGGGGAAGGCCCGAGCTCAGACCCCCCAGTCGGCCCCGGCCCCCCAGCCCCTCACTCCTGCTCTGTGCCGGCGGGGGGGAGAGGCCCGGGGCCCCAGATGGACACCGCGAGCCTCCGCCGGGCCGGGTGACCGCTGGGAGAGCGCAGACAGCCCTGACCGCCACAGCGGGCTGAGCTGCCCACGTACCGTCCAGTCCCCTCCAGAAATGCTGCCGTGGTCGTTTCCTGATGAGGGAATAAATCCTCTGGGGCCCGCGGGCGGGGGAGGGCCTGGCACCAAGGTGCCCCGTGCCACGCAGGGAGCCCACTGACCCGAGGAAATCGCTGAGCCAGCTTGGCGGAGGAGGGCACGGAGGGGGCAGGTGGCCCCCCGGAGGCTGACCTTGGGCCCCGGATGCGGCCCAGCTCGGGGTGTGGGCCTTCGGGCCTGGATCCCATGGGCTGGGGGGGGGGCTCCCAGGCCGGACCCTCACACGCCGGGGTCCCAGAACTCAGAGGAAGGAGAGGAGGGTTGGAGGGGAAGCCCCCCAGCTAGGTCCGAGTCTGCACGCAGCCTCCAAGAAGCTGCCAGCCCCTGTGGAGGGCTGTTCCACTCCAGGACAGCACCTTAGATCACGCACTCCAGGCCCCTACCAGCTGCTCCTTCTGATGATATACAGCCGCTCAAGCAGTACAAGAAGCATCTATTATGCGCCTCCTGTATGCCAGGCACTGTGCCAGTGATACATAAAAAGGCAAAAATACAGTCCTGGTTCTCACAAAACTCCCAGTCTAATGAGGAAGGTGTGTCAGTCAACAAGCATATATTAAGTGCCTACTGTATGCCAGGCACTGCACCAAACACTGGTAATACAGAAAAGCGCAAAAATACAGTCTAATGAGGTTGACAGGTCAGTCAGTTAACAGGCATATATGAAGCACCTACTATGTGCCAGGCAGTAAAGTTAGAAAGGAAGGCAAAATACAGCCCTGCCTCCAAGTCTAGTGGGGGAGACATGTAAACAGCCAGTGCCAATAACTAGAGACAGGATAACTGGCAATAACCCACAGAGGCAAAACATACGCCTCAGGAGGGAGAGGGAAAAGCTTTCTGTGCAAGGGGAGCTCTTTACTGGGGCCTGAACCAAGTCAGCAAAGGTAGGATTGCCTAAGCTCTGCGGGCATACAGTAAGCACTTAATAACTGTTGACTGACTCCCGGATTGCCCCGGACCCTCTAAACCTCCTGAGTCTCTCTTCCCCACCCCCATACTTTCAAAGCTGACTTTTTGGGCCCAAGGGTAGGAGTTTGCATTTATCGCATGAATTTCCTCTGATTCTGCCCTTGGTGCTGGCCCGCTGAGCCCGGAACCCTGGTCTCTGTCCCTCAGCTGTCCTAAGGTGGGGGCTTCGGGAGCTCCCTGGCCCATTAGCGGGGTGAGGTGGCCAGCCCACAGTCAGGCCCTGGTTCTGAGGATGTGGGAAGCAGAGGAGGAGAACGGTGCCTAACTAACGAGCCGAGGCCCAGGTGTAGCCCCCTCCGTAGGGGCTGGGATAGGAAGGAAAGGCTGCTCCAGCTTAGACAAGGCCCCTGCTGAACCCCGATTTTAACCCTGAGACGCTCAGGCCCAGGAAGGCCGGGGACTTGCCCAGGGTCACTACGGGCCCAAGCCCAGATCGGAAGCCAGGTTCTCCTAGTTCCCAGTGCAGTTCCTTATGGACGTGGTGACCAAGGAGGCGACTGGCCCGTGCCCCTTCCCTCTCCTCCAGCCCAAATCAATCAGCAGCCCACCTCTAAACCCTCAGCCAGGTGGTTTAAAGGGGCGAGACTTAGGGCAACTCTTGGTGTGAGAATGATCTGCCCCCCAATATCTGGGGCCCCAAAGATCCCACCTGCCCCCCAATACCTGCTTTCTCCCTGTGCTCCAGTCCAACCTTGTCAGCAACCCCCACACTGACCCCATATAGAAGGTATAACAGGGGTCCTGGCCTTTTCCCAAGAGCCCCAGAGAGTGGGGGGGCTCTCAGTGGTCTCCCAGTTGAGGAGACTCTCAGGGCAGCTGGAGGGGGTTCCCCAAGTCCTCCCTCATCCCCCCCCGGACAATCAGCCACCAGGAGCAGCGGGCGGTGGTCAAGTCTAGTGCCAGCCCTGGCTTCTGGCCTCCCTGCCCCCCCACCCGGATTAATGCTATTGATCGCTCTGTAGCTGAATTCCTGGCCTCTGTCCCCCCACCCGACCTCTGCCCCCCCAACCCGGCCTCTGCCCCCCCTCTAACCCTGATGCCCAGGCTGCCAGGTCAATCTTGTTAGTGCCCTGCTGGCTCCCATCACTCTCCTGCTCAAACACTGGCAGTGGCTCCCAGGTGCCCACAGGACCAGCCCCGTTCAGTTCAGCTAACACTCAGTAAGGAGGCCCCGGGGCCTCCGCCTCCAAACCAGGGGACGCAGAGAAGCTCCCAAAGGAGGCCGGTGGAGCCTCACTGCAGGGCGCTACCGTGCTGGAGAAGGGGCTGGAGGAGCCGGGAGTCCATGTGTCTGGGGCTGCCCTGGCCCAGAGCAGAAAGGGCCCTCACCCCTGAGGGAGCGGCTGAATTTCGGTCAGAAATCGGGGGCGGAGACGGTGATTGGGGGGTCTCACGCCTGCCCCAGGTTGCAGACCCCCAAACTCTACCTTAACCGGGCTGAGAAGGTCTTTGTGCGAAATGCAGCTGCGCTCTGACCCCCCTCGGAGCCGGGGGGCCGCTCTAAGGCCTCCGCAGAGGCTGCGCCCCCTCCCCACACACGGGAAGCCCTCCCCGCGGTTTTCTGCCCACGCCCTGTCCATCTGCCACCCCTCTCTCTGCCCCATGACCCCCCGCGGCTTGAAGGTCACCCTCTGCCTCCCGGAGCCCCCGAGGCCTGAGGCAGCAGCAGGGACGGGCCTGGGAGCTTTACGGGATAATCTGGTCTTTGAGGGGATGAGCGGCCTCCTGACAGCCCAGGAGCCCAAAGCCCTCGAGATTAGCGTTCTCCCGGCACCCCGGGGGGCCGGGGCTTAGGGTACCGGGTGGGGCTGGGGAGAGGATTTGGCCAGAGCTCAGATTAAACCGCAGAAGGCGCCTGGAGCTCAGGGGCCGGGCGGGAGAGTGGGACAGGAGGGGCCGAGAGGGGAGGGGAGAGCGGGCTCTTCGGGGGGGCCTCATCATGGGGGGGGCCCAGAAGGAGGGGGCAGCTCCCGCTGACGGACACCCTCGTCACCCTGTCTCAGGCCCCCGGGGGGGCAAAGGATCCCCTGGGCCTCAGTTTCCCTCTCTGTAAAATCAGGCCTTACCTAGCTCACATGCTCTTACTCTGAACAAGGCAGGGCTGAAGCTTGGCACTACCCGATGCCCCCTGGGTATGAGCCAAAGTCCAGGCAGAGCCGGGGCACGTGGGTCAGGAAAAGGGGGCACAGACACTGATGGCGGGGGTGCACCTGGGCCGGCACATGACTTTGGGGGGCCCGGACCCCTCGGGGCTTCCTCACTGCCTCAGGACAGCCCCCCCAGAACTACGGAGCAGGTCTGGTACAAAGGGAAGGGGCTTGGGCGGGCACACTCTGAAAATGGCCGGGAAGTGCTGCAGGTGCCAGCGCCTAGCGTGACCCTGCCCTGCTTGTGGAGTTAGTCCGGACCCTCCCCTTAACCAGCGCCCCTGCTTCCTATCTCTTTTCTCCCTGCAGCTGCCGGGCTGACCCCGGGCACTCCCCCACTCAATGAACTTCAGTAGCTCCCCATCACCTCTAGGACGAGTACAGTTCTGGTGCTTTTAGAGCTTAACTTTGCAGCCTTCTCCTTCTTGCTCCCCTTCGGGCCCTCTCAGGCACAGCCTGACCCCCATCAGCCTCCCGCCCAGCGCCCCTCTGGGTCCTGACCCTTGTGAGGGCCCTCCGCCCCCCACACTTATCCGGCCTTTAGTGTGGGCATGCTAGGCCTGTACCCCCCCCAGGGGGCTCCTCTAGCAGAGTGTAAGCTCCCTGAGGCCGGGGGGAGGGGCTGCCTTTTTGCTTCCCCTGTATCCAGTCGGTGCCTAATAAGCGATATTGTGCTGTAGGTTGACTGTAAGCCCTATACCCCAGAGAGAAGTGAGCTCCCTTCTGAGATGGTCCCAGTGCGGAAGAGAGGAAGCACAGAAATCTCCAGGGAGGGTACGCGGCCGCCCAGGCCTGGATCCACTGCCGCGCTTTGTCCGCCTGAGACTCAGCCTTCTCTTCCACAAAATGGGCACGGCCGCCTCCGAAACGCCCACCCATGGGGGGCCCCAGGGGCCGCTAATGCCCAAGAGAGCCACCTGGAAGGTGCGTTTGTTTTCTCCGTCACGTCCCCCGGAGAGGGGGCCCCCGCGGCCCAGCACGGGGAGGCCCCCGGCTCCCTCGCCCGCAGCCCTGGCAGGAGGCAGGCTGGCCGCTGGGCCCGCCATTGGTATGCAGAGCCACGGCCCAGGCTCTTTCTGCTCCGACGCCCGTTTTAAGAATCCCTCCCTGGCATCAGGCGTTGTGGTTGCCAGGCAACCAGCTCCCCACATCCTCCCTCCTCCCTCGCCTGCTCCCTCCTCCTGCCCCTCCTGCTGCTGGTTTATGGCGGGCCTGGGATCTATTTCACTTGTCACTAGCAGGCCCCGCCCCCGCCGGCTCGCTTCACCTGGGGGGCTCAGCTGGTGGACCCCCGACCCAGGGCTCCGGACTTCCCTGGGCCCAAAGCCTGTGTCCTGGCAGACAGATCGGGGACCCCGAGGAGGGGGGACCCCAGGATGGGGAAGTGGGCCCACGGGGAGCTCTGGGCTGGGAAGGGCATCTGCCTCCGCCCTGGCCCCAGGCTCTGCCAACCAGTCAGCGGGGGAGAGGGAAAGGGGGCGGGCAACACTCTCAAGTGGGGCAGCTGGACTTCCAAAAGAAATCAGAGAGACAGACAGACAGACAGAGACACAGACACAGAAAGACACACAGAAAGAGAGACACAAAGACAGACAGACAGACAGAGAGAGGGGGAGACAGAGAGAAAGAGGCACAGAAAGACAGAGACAGACA
>JAJPUD010028742.1:0-14450 GCA_023553655.1 Myrmecobius fasciatus
AGAATATATACCATTGAAATAAATGAGAAGATTCAGGATAGAGGTACAGGTTGTACACACAGATAAGTGGGTGTGATGTTGATCAATCAATTAAGAAGAATTAAGGAGAAGAATCAAGAAAAGAATAATGTCATGAAAACTTGTAGTGGAGAGTGCATACAGTAGAAAAAGATGGGCAAGAGGGTCAAATAATAAAGAAAGAGGAAGCTGGCTGAGGATATGGAACAGGCCATTAAATCTGGCAGTTAAGAGATCATTGGTAATTTTGGAGAGAGCAGTTTTATCCCATAATGAAGTTAGAAGTCAGATTGCAGAGAGTTTAGAAGAGAACAGAGAGGAAAGAAAAGCTACTAGTATAGATAATTTTTTGTAAAGATACTAACTTTATATACAGAAATATTTATAGTATCACTTTTTATGGAAGCAACTAGAAGATAAGCAGAAGTCTTTTGGTAGAGGAATAACTGAATAAGCCATGATATATAAATATAATGAAGTGTCATTTCACAGTAAGAAAGGACAGGTACAAAAAATTCAGAGAAACTTGAGAAGACTTGTATAAACTGATGTAGAACCAGTTAAGCAATTTACATTGTGGTCCCAATAATGAAAAAGAAAAAAGTATCAAAAGACTTCAGAATATAATGATCAATCCTGACTTCAGAGAACTACTAGTGAAGTGTTCCTGCCTCTTTCTGGCAGAGAGGTGGCAGGTTGTAACTAAGGAATGAGTCATACATTTTCGACATGGCAAAGTATTGATTGCTTTTGCTTAACTGCTCCTTTTTTTGTAACAAGTGGGAGATTTCTATTGGATGGGGAGTAATGGGCAACCTAGAAGAATATATATGGGGTTTTTAAGAGCATCAATAAAACATCTATAACTACCCCTAACCAGGGGTTGGCTGGCCACAAAACCTTCTGAGATTTGTAGCTCTTCCTAGTTTGAGAAGAGAGGAAACTAGTAGGAAACTAGACTTCACAGAAAAAGTGGAGGTTTTCACTTATCTAATACTGTGATGGAAATCTAATAAGGAAAAAGAAAACAAGTGGCTATGGGTGCTTACATGTTAAAAATTGGAGCAAAGCCGGTCACTTAGATAAGGCCTCCAGAAAGTGAAGATTTACTGATCCTACCTGCAGCCATCGGCACTGCCAGTCACCTGGCTTCTATCTTGGAGCAGTGCAGTAGCAGGAAGGAGGTAGCCAGTTTGTTTTCAATGGTGACTGTAAGCAAGCCAATGGATACAGAAGATTATATGTTCAAAGATTCCACATGGACTCAGCAGCACACAAGGAACTTTCAGGAAGAAGACCTTGGTATTCTAATATCTTTTTGTTTTTGTGTTCAGTCATTTAAGTCACATCATACTCTTCATGACCCCATTTGGGTTTGTTTGTTTTTCTGCAAAGATACTGGAGTAGTTTCTCATTTCCTTCTTCAACTCATTCAACAGAAGAGGAAACTGAGGCAAACAGGATCAAGCAACTTGCTTAACACACAGTATCTGAGGCTGGATTTGAACTCAAGAAGAGGAGTCTTTCTGATTCTAAACCCAGTGCTCTATCCACTGCACAATATAGCTACTCCATACTATCTTTTGCCCTAACATATTTCAAGGTCTCAGTTCCTTTTCCCCTTGCTCTTCCTAAATTTTGTCATGATTATATACTCATAATGCTTTTACATGATGGGTGACTAAGTTATTTTTGAGACTCCCAAATACATATTCAGTAATACTATATTCCAATGAACGCCTTTTATTGCTTTCAGAACATAAATATCTTGGGTGTAGTCTGACATAGACCAACATTATACCAAATCCTTTATCAAGTCAATGTGAATATGGAAATATATTCTATAAGATTCCACATCTATAATGGATATTATATTGCTTATCTTCTAAGTGGATAGGGAAGTACTGGAGGGTGGGAGAAAATTTGAGACTCAAAATTTTGAAAAACAAATATTAAAAGAAAAGATGGAAGGAAGGGTGAGAGAAAGGAAGGAAGGAAAGAAAGAGAGAGAGAGAGAGAGAGAGAGAAAGGAAGGAGAGGGATGGGAAAGAAAAAAAAAGGAGGAAGGAAAAAGAAAAAAAGGAAGGAGGGAAGGAAAAAGTAAGGGAGGAAGGGAGGTAGGCAGGAATGAGGACACAGTGTTGCAGAATAGAAAGTGATATTGCCTCTGGAGTCAGAGGAGCTGAGTTCAAACCCTATTTGTGATACTTGCTGTTTTTGTGACCTTGGACAAATACCTTAAATCTCCCTAAACCTGAGTTTCCTCATCTGTAAATGAAAAGAGAGGGACCTCTGAGGTCCTTTCCAATTTAGACCTATGAATATTTAAATGGTAACAAATTAGGCACCATAAGAGATATTACCGGGCACTCAATAACAGATATTACCAAGTGCTTAAAGGTACCCCATTACCTAAAAAAAGATAGCACACCTCTCTCAGTTTCTGGATTATTGCCCTGGGAGATTTAAGCAAAGGAGGGAGGGATCAATGTTTTGCTATTCACTATACCAACATTCTCAGTGGGAGAACCAGTAGAAGCCATCCAGGATAGCAAAATTCCTCAAATGAGGATATTCTGAATTCTTGTCACATTCATACAGCTTTCTCATTCAGGTCAACCAGGTCTAGGGCTTTCATCTAATGACCAAACTGAAGTACAGAAAAAGTAGATAAGGATAGGGGTAGAGAAGAATTAAAATCTGAAAGAATTAACAGCCAACTTTAAAATCCCCATGCTCATTGAAATCACATTAGCATTAGATCTTTCCTTCATTCCTCTCCAAAAGCAACTCCCCAATTTCCCTCCTTTTCTAAGAAGTGCATAATGATTGGTTGGGGGAGTGCCTATCATGGCTTGGAAGAGTTTCTTTGCCTTAAGTAGATACAATTGCATGCACAATCAGTTGTTAACTTTCAAATCCAGATTGACAGAGGTCTAAAAAAAATCACATAGAGTGGGGGTAAGCACAGTTATTGAATTTACAAGTTTCTGATTTGTAAAACAAAATCTTCATTTTTTTTTCCATCTTACCATAGGCTGCTTTATTGTGATATCATATCTTGGGACTGCTCTGATTTCAGAGTCCCCAAATATTATTCTTCATTTATCAATTAAATGTATCCCATCAATTCTCTGGTTTAGGAGGGATCCCATTAAAATGAACTAGAAGCTGTTTGAGTTTAAATCTCTTGTTGTCCAATGCTAAAATGGGAAGAAAAGAATGAGAGCTGGGAATGTGTTAGCAGATTAAAGAAGGGGGGTGAGGAGGGGGGGAAGAGGTTTGGATTGGATTAAGATTCAAGCTTTCTAATTATGGCATAAATAATCTCTTTTCTGTTCTTTTTTTTTTTTTAAATTGGATTCCACTTGTTACAAACTGAGTCCCAAGTCACAGGCCACAATCAAATCAACAAACAGCAAAGTGCATAGAAACTCAGATTCTTGTCTTAGTTTTGCTTGTTGTGAAAAGTCCATGTGTGGTAAAGAAAGGTCATTTTAAAGAGCCAGTCTCTCTAGTTCACTAAACAAGTGAATAGGGCCTAGGGCTCAGCCAGTCAGTCATTTGTCTTTGTCAGGGACATGTCATAAGCACCTCATTCTTCACTTAAGCTCAAAGATGGATGGCCAATTATTTAACCCCAGTGTTTCTAATTAATTAGGTCTCTGCCACCAAAGCTTTAAGTAGAGTAGTTTAATTTAGACTTTGCTCAGTGGGCGAAATAAAATCAGTATTTATTACTATTTTTTATCAATTTTTATTTGCTGTCTGATTCAGCTGGTCAAGGAGAACGACCCTCCCAGATTTTAAAAAGCGATTCCCTGTTGGAATTAAAAAGCATGGGATTTATTGTTAGGCAGTGGGACTATTTACAACATGGGCCTGGCTGGTATGTGGTCAGCAGGAAACATCCACAGAAGGCAGAGAGGTCGTTTGGTGTGTGAAAAACAAAATTCAGGTTGTTTCTTCCCATAAGTACAAGTGTGGGGGTTGATCAGGATGAATATAGGCCACCTGTAAGTTCTGATTCCTCATTTACAAATTCAGCAACAAAAGACATTTTCTTTCATACTTAAAAAAGAAAGAAAGAAATTGGTGGGGAAAGATTTTTTTTCCAAGACCAGCAAGGCAATAATCCTGGAAATATCCATCATTATCCTTAGTTAATGACCAATTTGTTAGTTAGCAGCTGTTGTTACTGGAATGGAAGGTACCTGGTTTTTAACAGCAATACTTCATCATTAGCAGGAGGAGAGAGAGCTTGGAGAGCCAATGCCCTAGGATAGGGGCCATGTGGGAGATTGGGCCCAGGGACAAGAGAATTATTTCATTACCAAGGGAGGTTCTGGAATAACCCTATTGGGAAATTCTTGAGAAAAGGGAAGGCTGTTCCAGACTCAGACAACATCTACAGATGAGGCCAGGCAAGTTTTCAGAAAGCTGTGCATAGTATTCAGGTTCTCAGGTCACTATTGCCTTCTTCTCACCCAAGTGAGATTTACACCTGCAGAAACACAGGTTATCCCCAGTCCACTAGACAAACCACTACACCCAAAGTCCACTAGACCCCTATAGGAAGCCCAATCATGGACCGCTATCTTTCAGGGAAAACTGGGGCAGACACCTTGAGCCATTCAATCAATAAGCATTTATTAAGTATCTAAGTATGATAGGCATAGAAATAATTAAAAATTAGAAACAAATAAAATAACAAATACCTGGAAAAATAAGAGAAGGCTTTATGAAAAATCAAAACCAATTCTCTTCTTCTATTAGAGTAAACTTATTTAGTCTAATTTTGATGAAAATACAAGTCTAATGAAGGTAGTTAAGTTATGAAAAATAGGAAAAATTCACTCATTTGCATGGGCTCTAAATCCACATGGCACTAAATGTCTGGGGGGTGCAAATATTGGGATGAATTTTTTGTTTTTTTCATTGCAAAGTTTGGTTCTAACCATGACACACTGTAATACTGTGACAGGATTCTGAAAAGATCCTAGTAGGCAATGAATTCATCACAGTGACTTGAATGTCATTTTATAGCATCATTGAAAGTGATGGAAAAAAAAATAAGACAATGCTTTTTAGTGACTGAGGCCACTCATCTTCAGAGCAAAAATAGCAATAACTGACATTTATGGGGTGGCTTAAGATTTACAAAGTACTTCACAAATATATTATCTCATTTGAACTTCTCAACAACCCTGTTAGAAGAGATGACAAATATTATTTCCTCCAGTTTGTGGATAAGGAGACTGAAGTTCAGAAAAGTTAAAACAACCTGTGCATAGAAAGTGTCATACAAAGCTAGAAAGTGCCAGAGATGGTATTTGAACTTAAATCTTCCTTACCATAAGTCCAACACTTTGTCTTCTCCACTCTATTGTACAGAAGAATGGTAATAGAACAGCTTCTAAAAATAGAAGGAAGTTTGTAATATAATGAAATCAAAATAACAATAAATGATGGCATTTTGGAGGACAAACAATAGGAAAGACCCCTTCAGGTTCTATTCCCTCAGTTAATTACTATGTGACCTGAATTGGAAAATGTAATAGATTACTCCTTAGGTCTATAATGGAAAGAAGATAGAACGGTACAGAATGGATGATTTGAAAATATGTTTCTTTTCAAAGTCTTCAGCCTCCCCTTAGACCAGTCCTCAGGTTGAGAGTTGACTACCTTTGTGTCTAACTAAGCACAATAAAACAAGAAGTCGGGCTCTTTTCTAAGAAATGCCTTCACACATTCCAAAGAATTTTACTACCAAGACCCAGAAAAACATGTGAGGAAGAATGGGGGCCTTGGAGATGGAGGAATTCAAAACAAAAAGCAGAGACCTCAACTTGTAGTTCAACAAACCTACCCGTCTGGCTTTGTAATTCCCCATCATCAAGTAGGTTTAACTTATTAATAATAATAATAACTAAATTAAGAACAATAAATAGTATTTTTAAGGGTAGGAATTATACCTGTCATCTCATTGATATAGAAACCCCCAGGTGATGAAGCTGCTTCTTCTGGGGCAGATCAGCACCTTTCCTATAAATTATAGTCTTAGTGTAGGTATTTTAACCTGGAGTCCATGAGCTGTTTATGTGTGTGTATATACATATGTATATGTCTGTATATAGACACTTCTACATAAATATGCATGTGTCTATATATAAATTTGTGTTTGATTTTGTGTGTTCCACTATAATTCATCTCTTTTGCAATCCTATGTATTTCATTTTATATATTTAAAAACATTCTGAGAAGGAATCCACAGGTTTTACCAGAATGCCACAGAGAGAGAGAGCCCCTGTCTTAATTGTAAGAATTAACGCTGATAGAAATTAGCACAACCCTGAACACAATTGATAAAATAACTATAATAATGTAAGGATAAAAAACTTTGAATATTTAGGAACTCTGATCAACATAATGACTAACCACAATTCCATAGAAGTCAAAATGAAAACTGCCGATAGAGAGATGATGGGCTCAGAATGGTTTGAAACATTTTTTAACATGGCCAATCCATTTACACTTCTTGACTATACATGTTAAAAGAGTTTTTTGTTTTTTTTCTTGCTTTCTCAGTTGCAGAGGCAGGAGGACTTGGGGAAGACAGAGCAAGGATGGAGAAGAGAGGAAAATAATGCAGTTCTAAAAATAAAATAAAATTTATTAAAAAACAAAAAACTCCAGTCTTAGAGAATGGTCTAGGGAACTGAAAGGTTGTGATTTACCCAGGATCACAAGTCTATGTGTCTATGTCTATATGCATATGTCTAAAGCCAGATTTGAAGCAAGTTCTCTACCTCCTATGTTATCCTTCCTCTAACTAGTTCTATTAATGAGAACACATTTTAAATCTTACACTTAAAGATTATGGAGGCACATTGCATATATTGGGGTTGATTGTTTGGGAATAGTCAATAAACCTGATTTAGATGACATAAATTGTAAGGAGATACAGAGAAATAATAAGGGGGAAACTCTGCAAATGGGGAGCTATTTGTATAAGTCCCCAAATCCCCAGTTACGTAGCACTTTATAAGTCATTCAAGCACTTTTAAAATCAATTTGATATGTAATCGGATGCTAAAGAAACTCCCCCACCCCCACTTTGACTATTCAGCATCCAAATCTGGAGATATAAAATCTGAGCTTTGGCATTTTCATGAGCTCTAGCCCATGCTGGGGTTCCCTGTCAGGAAACCCATGAAACAGGATCTTTTGGCAATCTAAACTGGCACAGACAACAATGGGAACTATCTACCTCCCACCTCCAGACCTGATGAGAAAATCCAGGCTCCATTTCCTCAATGTGAAAAGTTAAGGCATGGTCTCTTACAGAAGGGAGCATTCCTCAAAGTAAGCATTATGAGAACTAGAAGAGATCTTAGAATTCAAAGTCTAAACTCCTTATTTGAGAGATGAGTAAATTGAGGTCCAGAGATATGGTAAGGTCTCCAAGGTCACACATTAATTTATCTCATGCTAGACTAGAATCTAGATTTTCTGACTCCTGCTTTACCCTGAATACCATTCATATTCAGAGGAGATCATAGATCATCTACATCCCATCACCATTAATTATACAGAGTAATTTTTTCCAAGGAAGATCAAAGCAGAAAGTTAGCAACTCTTACCTATGATCAACAGTAATAATCTGCATTTAATTTTGGAGACCCACAAAGGTTCTATAGATCATTAAAGGAACAAACATGTTTGGGAAGCATTTCTAATCTTTGAAGACCTCATGGTAGGAAAGTGCCACATTTCTACAAAATATTCCTTGAGACATCAATTAGAGACCAAATAATTGGGCTAGATGGACTATTCATATGAATTAGGCCTGGCATATCAATGACATTTCTACAAAGAAATTACTTAAAATTTTCTCCCTTCTCATTTCTGCTTCTTAGAATTCCTACTTTCCTAGAAAACTCAATTCAATAACCATCTTCTTCAGAAAGTATTTCTGATTTCCCCAACTACTATGCTTTCCCATCCAAAGCTACATTGTGTCTATTTTGAATACATCTTGTATATCCTATTTGTATACAAGATTGATTCCTGTTGGAATGTAATCTCCTCGAGGGCAAGAATAGCTTTTTCTTTGTCTTTGTGGCCCCAGTATTTAGGTCAAAGTCTGGCACAAAATAGATGCTTAATAAATGCTTATTGATTGAATTTGTCAAAAACATGTATTGAACACCTATAAGCCTAGGACAGATTACACAAAAGAAATAAAAAACATCATCACCTTCAAGAAGCATAAATATAGCAGAGAAGACAGGACACATTTTTATCCTCTTCTTCCGCATAATAATCATTTACATTTATATACCAATTAATAGTTACAAAGCTCCATCTCATATATTATCTCATTTGAACCTTGCATTAAATGTGGTGAATTTGGGCATTATTGCCCTGACTTAACAGAAGAGAAAATAAGACGAGTTCCTCAATTTACCCAAAATTATTAAATGCCTAATAAGAATCCAAAATCAAGTCTTCTGACTTTTGGGTGCATTGCTTTTCCCACTCTACCACAAAGTGAGGATAAGAAGACAAAAGGAAATATAAGTAGAAACTACAACTGTATCAAGTTATAAAAAAAAATAAGCAACAAGGGAATGTTAAGGTGAATGATGACAAGTATCACCACTGAGGCTTCTTTGAGGACATAAAATACATATTTTATTAACCACAATTTATAGCAAAGAAAACTGAAGGTTGAGTAATTATAGGTCAGGCAAATTGGTGGCACTAATGCTGGAAGTAGTGGTTCACTATGTATGGGCTGGTGAGCTTACTAGGTTAGAGCTTGGCCAATAACAACAAGACTAGGAATGGGATTTTACATAACCTCTCCATTGACACAATCTTTCTAAAAACCATAGTCTTTCTAAAAGATTGGAAAAAGGCAAAACACTGTTCTCCCCTTCCTTATACCCAATGATAAATGATCTATCTAGTTCTACCATTTTACTGAAAAAGCACTTTGGTATAGTTGAAAGAACATTGAACTTGCTAAAATTCAGGAAATTTTTGAAGAAATCTTTATGGGCATTTGGAAAGGGAAGCTGTTATCACTGAGAGCCAACATGACTTCAGAAAAAAAGCAAGCTGTTTCTAATATGCATACTTATTTAAAGTCACATCTTGAAAATCCTAGTTTTTCAAGGGTTGATTCAAATGCCCCCTCATACTTAAAGACTTTTTCTAATTTCTTCCCCTTGCTCCACTTGTTAGCACTTTCCATCCCCTAAAAATACCTTATCTTTATTTTGTATTTATTGTATATTAATTTTTATGTATATGTGTGCTTCCTTTCTCCTTTTCTCAGGAGGATATAAGCCCTTTGAGACAGAAATGATTGCCATCTTTGTCTTTATATCCCTGACACAGTAGGTACTTAATAAATGCTTGTTGAATTAAACTGAATTAACTTCATTCACCCCTTTTTTCAGGGAAGGTCATTAAATCTAATGACCAAGGGACCACTAAAGATCTGGTCTACCTAGACTTCAAAAAGCCATTTAACAAAGTTTTTCTTGCTATGCTTATTAACAGTGAAAAAATATGGAATCAATCACAGATATCAAACACACTGGCTAATACATTCTGCCTGCAACATTCTCAGGGGGTCAAATCAGATTAAAATGTAATTGAGAAGTATTTAACAAATTAAATAAAAATATAATACAATATAGATAACATTATATATTAAAAACTAAGCCAATAGGCAACCCTATTGTTTGAAACCACTGGGCTAGATAATAGTGCAGTTAAATGGATTCAGACTTGGTTGAATGATCACATCTACTAGTAAGAGACATTACTGGTTCAAAAAGGTTCATAGATATCAACTGGAAAATAGATCTTCAATAGAGTACCCACAGAGATTTGTACTTGACACCAGAGCTTAGCAGAGTATCAGGCACATAGTAGGCACTTAATTGATGTTCATTGACTGACCAATTCAGCCTGAGTTGTTTGCATTTTTATCAGTGTCTTAGACAAAGGCACAACTAGTTTTATTATCAGTTTCAGATGGCAAATAACTAAAAGTTTAGCTAATACAATTGGCTGACATTCAGATTTCAAAAATAGCATCAAGACTAGATAAACTATTGGACTACATCAAATAAGGTAGAGTTTAAGAGGGATAAATGTAGTTTTACACTTGAACTCAAAAAAGCCTATTCTCAGAAATTAAATGAAGGATAGCAATTCATCATAAAAGTCAACAATGATATGACAACCAAGAAAGCTAATGGAATCTTAGGTTCATTATAGCATCCAAGAATAAGGTTGGTGATATTCCCTGTTCTTGGTATTCTGCCTTGATCAGAAAACTCACCCTTGGAATGTTGTATGTAATTCTAAAACCACATTTTAGGTAGGTCATTGTAAGGATGAGGGTGTCCAGAGGAAGGCCAAAATATAAAAGAGATTCTAATTCAGAAGTGTCAAACTCTTCCCTCCTAAACCAGATTGAAGTAAAACTAGGAAATATTTAACAAAATTAATTAAAATACAATAAAATGTAGATAATGCTCATTTGGGTATTCAAAGATAACCTTCAGACCCCAAAAATCTGTTTCTATTTGAGACTGATACAATTTCTTTGGTGATTCCAGTTCATGTCATATAAGCATCACTTGAAGGTACAAGCACAATTTGACTATTTAGCCTCTAGAAGAGGATTTTGGCAGAGCAGGTAATCATATTCAGTATTGGAAGGACTACCATATGAAATATAGGGCTTACTCTGCTTAATGACACAGGACAGATCTATAAGCAATCACTGAAAGTTGAAAAGAGACAAATTTGAATTCAATTCAAGGAAAAACATCTTAACCAATAAAGTCATCCCAGTGTAAAATAGGCTGCCTGGGGAAGATAGAAAATCTTCAAAATAAGGTTTTATGACCTCTCATCAATGGTGTATGGAGGGATTGCTGTTCAGGAATGAGTTGGAAAAAATCATCTCCGAAGTCACTTCTACCTCTGACTTTCTGAGATTCTATGATATCTCATTTCAATTCCTTGTTCTGTTACTGATAATTGATGGACAAGTCACATCATCTTTCTGAATTTTCTCATCTGGAAAAAGAGAATAAAGATATCTGAGCTACTTAACTCAAATGGATGTAATGAGTTTCAAATGAGATAATGTTTGTGAGAGTACTTTTTAAACTGTAAAACAATATACAATTGTATACAAAATATATACAATATAAACCGTTCTTACTTCAACAACTCCCCACACTCACTAGGTCCCAACGTTTCCTTCCCACTTGACTCCATAAATAGATTTACTCCATTGTACCTTCAGAGAACAATCATATCCCATCCAGCTGAACACCAGAACCATCTTTTCCTAGTTCTCCTCACCAGAATAGCACCATCCAAACTGAACCTCATCTCTGAAGCTCTCATCCTAGAAGCTCCAGGATTGGTGAAGGACTGAGAACAAAGTCACCTCAACTACTGTATCTATCTAGTCCTAGACTAGACCATGCCATTGATCTCCCCTTTTCTTCCTTTCAATCTCTTGCTTTGGGCAGTCATCAAATTAATAATTCCATAGCTTCTGAAAAGGTAGTGCTATTAAATGTCCTGTTAGATCATTTTCCATCCTATGACTTTCCAGAACAAACTCTCTACTCTGCCTACCCAATTCCCTATATGCTTTTTCTTTTCTTTTTAAAACGCCAGTTCTTTGAGGGCAGAAGGCTTCCTCTTTTTATTTATCCCAGCTTTTAGCCCAATGTCCGGAACATAGTAAGAGTTTAGTAAATTCTTTTTTCATTGATTTACATTTATATTTTAAAATTATGTCTCATTAATAGTAAATTTTCAAGCATGGCTCTGTAAGTCAGTTAACTAGCACATATAAAATGCCTACAGTGTTCAGGATACTGTGCTAAAATCCTGTAGATAGAATGGTAAAAGAAACAAAACAAAAATACAAATAGTCCTCACTCTCAAGTAGTTCACTGTCTATTGGGGAAGAAAACATGTAAATTAAATACAAACAAGATATGTAGAAGATACACTGAAAAGTCTCTGGTAGTTCCGAAGGCATTAGCATTAGGGAAGATTAGGAAAGGCTTCTTGCAGAAAGTGGTGTTTTAGCTGAGACTTGAAAGAAGCCAAGGAAGCTAAGGGTGCAGAGGTAAGAAGGGATAGAATTCCAGGCAAAAGGGACAGCCAGTAAAAACATACAGAGTTGGGAAGCTAGATGGCACAGTGGGTAGAGCAGAGGCCCTGGAGTCAGGAGGACTTGAGTTCAAATCCAGCCTCAGATACAAATCACTTAACCCAATTGCCTCACTAGGGAAAAAAAATATATATATATATAAAGAGATGGAGTATTGTGTTTAAGGAACAGCAAGAAGGTCAGCATTTCTGAAGCACAAAATATGTGGAGAGGAGTAGGAGATCAGATAGAAAGGAGAGGACCAGGTTATGAAAGGCTTGAAAAGTCAGAGAAAATTTTATATTTAATCCTGGTGATAATATGGAAACATTGGAGTTTACTGAAAGATGGGAAAATTAGAGGTGGGAAGAAAGATATTATTTAATGTTCATTTCAAGAAGATCAATTTAATAACAGTGAAAATGGATTGAAGTGGGAAGAGATGAGACAGGAAGTCCAACCAGAAGGTTGTTGCAATAGTCTGGATCTGAGGGAATGAGAACCTGCACCAAGGTGGTGACAGTGTCAGAAGAGAAAAGGGGGCAGATATGAAAAATGTTGAAAAATGAGAAATGACAGAATTTTAAAATTCTGATTACTGAAATGCCAAAAAATGATTCCAGAGGATTGATGGTAAAACATGGTACCCACTTTCTGAATGAGAAAGAGATAATGTATTCAGAATTTGGACATGTACAGTGTGGGACTTTACTTTGATTATGCATGTCTGTTTTTTAAAAGATTTTTTTTTATTTTTCTTTGTTTTCCTAATAGGAGGGGATGGGAGGAAGAGAACATTGATTTCTGTTTATCAAAGAAATAAAATACATATATTTTTTAAATTTCAGGCATGGTAAGGGAAATATTTCTAAGTGCAGGAAGACTTCTGGGTCCCTTAAATCATACCACATAAACAACTATAATCAGTAAGGCCAGACTTAAATCCAAAGCAACCTTTTAAGACAGAAATATTCTTTAAAACCTTTCCAAAGGTATTTTCTAGGTCTCCAGAGATGGTACTTTACCATAACATCAGCCCATCAATGCTCTTCCAACACCATATCCCAACACTCATATCTTCCATTATGTGACTGATTGGCAGGCTTAGTTCTTACTTCTCTCCATTGCCTGAATCCCTACTACAAAAGAGGAACTTGAAAAATATCCCTTCTATAGATCCATAAATGAAATCAGGCCTCTATGTCTCTAATTCACTGCCTAGAAAGTACTCTCCATATAAATTTCTCATATTGATCCAAGAAGTTACCTGTTTCCTAGCAGATCTTATTTAAAAAAAAAAGTCTGCCCTGGCATTATCCTCATGATGACTTGCTAAAATCAGATTGAGACAAATATATACAAGGAGGCAAAGCAAGGTTATTGTGCTAAAAGAGAAGGAAGAAAAACAACACAGTCTCCCTTTGTCCAGTTTGAGGCTGTTTGAAGATCAGCTTCCAATGGTGTGCAATGAGCCATTTCCAAGAGGAAGCCCTACCAATAAATGGCATTTCCAGACAAAGTGTATGGGGCTTTGTGACTTTCAGAATGGCAAATTGTTCTTTAAGTTTTAGATTGGATTGGCTTTCTCCAAAACGCATTTCTCTCTTTTGGCTAAAATGTCCTAGCCTCATCTCATTTGCTATTCATGATCATCTAAGGAAGGTTAATTAATTCATTTGTTACTCATGTAGACAAGCATGTAAGATGTCATAGGTGATCTGAAACAAATGTTAACATTAAATGTGGCACTCTCATTTCCATTGTTCATCTTCAGGTTAATTTCATAATGATAATAGCTAATATTTGTACAGCACCTTTACATATAGCTTACAAAGTATTTTTAATATAATCTCCAATTTTAATCTCACAATAACTATAAAAAAATGTCAAAGCAACAAGCAACTATTAAGCATCTACTATGAGCCAGCCAATGTACTAATCCCTGGGGATAAAAAAAAAAAGAAGGAAAAATAGTCTGCATCTTTAAGGAGCTCACAATCCAATGGGAGAGACAACTTGCTAACCATCATGTGCAAATGATATATACAGGATACACTGAAGAAAATCTGATAGGGAAGACACTAAAGAATATTAGTTTCTTCTAACTAGTAAAAGATTCTCTCCAGAAGTTGAAATTTTGGTTAAGATTTGAAGAAAAACAGGAAAGCCAGTAGGCAAAGTAGGGAGAAAATTCCAGGCATGGGAGACAACCTAGAGTTAGAAG
>JAJPUD010028743.1:0-14449 GCA_023553655.1 Myrmecobius fasciatus
ATTTGGTCTTTTTCTAGCTTTTTAAAGCCCAGTTCATTGATCTTCTCCTTCTCTGTTTTATGCAAGTAAGCATCTAGAGATATAAAATTACCCCTTATAACCACTTTAGCCATGTCCCACAAATTTTGGTATGTTGTCTCATTATTGTCATTCTCCTGGATGAAGTTATGGATTGTTTCTATTATTTGTTCTTTCACCCATTCATTCTTCAGGATTAGATTATTTAATTTCCAATTAACTTGTGGTCTATTTTCTCCTGGCCTTATATTACATGTGAGTTTTATTGCATCATGATCTGAAAAGGATGCATTTACTATTTCTGCTTTTCTGCATTTGATTTTGAGGTTTTTATGCCCTAACACATGATCAATTTTCATATAAGTTCCTTGAACCCCTGAGAAAAAAGTATACTCGCTTCTATCACCATTCAATTTCCTCGAGAGGTCTATCATACCTAACTTTTCTAGCCTTTTGTTTACCTCCCTAATTTATTTCTTATTTATTTTGTGATTTGATTTATCTAATTCTGAGAGAGCAAGGTTGAGATCCCCCCCACTAGTATAGTATTACTGTCTATTTCTCCTTGCATCTCTGTTAGTTTCTCCTCTAGGAATTTGGATGCTATACCACTTGGTGCATATATGTGTAGTATTGATACCGCTTCATTGTCTATGGTACCCTTTAGTAAAATATAGTTTCCTTCCTTATCTCTTTTAATTAGATCTATTTTTGTTTTTACTTGATCCGAGATAAGGATTGCTACCCCTGCCTTTCTTTGTTCACCTGAAGTATAGAAGATTCTGCTCCAGCCCTTTACCTTCATTCTGTATGTATCTCTAAGTTTTATATGTGTTTCTTGTAAACAACATATTGTAGGATTCTGGCTTTTAATCCAGTCTGCTACCCACTTCCGTTTTATGGGAGAGTACATCCCAATCAAGTTCACAGTTAAATTAACTATATCTGTATTGCCTGCCATCTTATTTAACTAGAGTTATGATTTTCTTTTCCCTTTCTCCTCTCTCCCTTCCCCCCTCCCCAGTACTTTATTTTTGGTGACCACCTCCCACCAATAGTCCTCCCCCCTTTAGACTCCCTCCCTCCCCTTTATACCTTTCCTCTAATCCTTCTATTAGTTTATCCCTTTCCTTTCCTCCTTTCCCTCCCACCTTCTTACAAGGAGGGTCAGGCCTTTCTTTGAAACCAAATGTGTCTGATATACTCTCTTAGAGTCCAATTTAATGATAGTAAGGTTTACACAATACTCATCACCCTCCTTTCTTTCCCGCAATTATATTAGATCTTCTATGTCTCTTTATGAGATTTTGCCTTATTTTACCTCCTTTATTTTTACTTTATTTTGTCTCCTTCCCCCCCCCTTTTTCAGTATGGTATCCCTTATATCTCTAATTTTCTTTCCATTATTATCAAAGAAAAATCGAATTATACCCCCATTCTTTAAGGATACCTATAGTAGAAATATAGTTCTCAAGAGTTCTTTCATTTTTACCTTTTTATGCTTCTCTTGAGTTCTGTATTTGGAGGTCATTTTTTTTGTTCAGATCTGGTCTTTTCATTAGAAACAGGTGAAATTCTCCTGTATCATTGAATGACCATTTTCTTCCCTGGAAGATAATGCTCATTCTAGCTGGATAGCTTATTCTTGGCTGTAATCCAAGTTCTTTTGCCTTTCAGAATATCTGATTCCAGGCCCTTCGATCCTTTAATGTGGAAGCTGACAGATCTTGTGAAATTCTAATTACAGTTCCTCAGTATTTGAACTGTTTCTTTCTAGCTGTTTGCAATATCCTTTCCTTGGTGCGATAGACCTGAAATTTGGCCATGATATTCCTTGGGGTTTTAATTTTGGGGTATGTTTCAGGAGGTGATCGGTGAATTCTTTCAATGCCAATTTTGCCTTCTGATTCTGAAACATCAGGGCAATTCTCTTTCATGATTTCCTGGAAGATAGCATCCAGGTTCTTTTTTTCATCATGGCTTTCAGGGAGTCCGATAATCCTTAGATTGTCTCTCCTGGACCTGTTTTCCAAGTCAGTTGTTTTTCCTAGGAGATACTTCATATTTTCTTCTATTTTTTTCATTTTTTTGTTTTTTTTTTTTGACTGATTCTTGAAGTCTTATGGAGTCATTTACTTCTATTTGTTCCATTTTAATTTTTAAAGCATTATTTCCTTCAGCTATCTTTTTTAGCTCCTTTTGTAGCTTGCCAATTGAATGTCTTAATTCAATGCATTCTTTTTCCATTTTTCCATTTTTATTTTTCAGTGAATTGTTGTCTTTTTCCAATTCACCAATTTTGTTTCTCAGTGAATTGTTGTCTTTTTCCAATTCACCATTTTTATTTTCCAATGAATTGTTGTCTTTTTCCAATTCACCATTTTTATTTTCCAATGAATTGTTGAATTTTTCCAATTCACCATTTTTATTCTCCAGTGAATTGGTGATTTTTTCCAATTCACCAATTTTGTTTTTCAGTGAGTTGTTTTTTTTTATTTTTTCCAATTCACCAGTCCTGTTTTCCAGTTTTTGATATCTCTGTTGCCCTGATCTCAATTTATTTCCCCATTCTTCTTCTAGTTCTCTTTTGAGATTCTTTATGCAATCTTCCAGGTAAGCCTTCTGAAAGGGAGACCAGCTTAAGTCCATCTTTGTGGCTTCATCTGGGACTGTTTTCAGAATCTCAGGATCTGGGGCCTGCTCTACTTCTCCATAGAAGCTGTCTATGGTGAGAGCTCTCTTCTGCTTCTTACTCATGATTTTGAGCTGAGGTATTAGTCACCAGCAGGGAATACTGCTGCAGTTTCAATTTGCCCTGGGGCAGTTTGCCGAGTTGACTTCCGGTCTGAGGCTGGTTTGGTCTAGATCCGCACTAGGACCACATTTTCAGCTGCTCTCAATCCACCCTTTACCAAAGGCAGATCTGCCAACGCATCTGCCTGCAAGCAGAGCAAAGTGGCCCAGGAGTCTCCCAGGGACTTCCTGGGTGCCTAAAATCCGCCTCTGTTGCAGCCTGACTTCCGCCCCGGGCACACTGGTGTCTGATCGCCTGATTCCCCTGAGACTAACCTCCGGAGTTTTTTCAAAGTAGATTGTTGATAGAAGTGCAAGTATTGTAGTCCAAGTGTTTGGTGGAGCCCTCACTCCAAAACCAGTTCTGAGGCTCAATTTGTCTGGGTCTGAGGGAAGGTCTCAGGAGCTCACAGAGAATGCTGTCTGCAGTTTGCCATCTTGGGTCCGCCCCTGAATCATCTCATTCTGGAAAAGAGCTATGTCTTTCAGAATTGATCACCCTTCCTTTTATTTTTCACAGAATCATAGAATGTTAAAGTTGGAAGCCTTACAATCATATAAACTAGAATGCAGAACTGGAAGGAGAGCTTATTTTTTTTTCCTTTTTTTATTGCAGCTTTTTATTTTCAAAACATATGCAAGGATAATTTTTCAACATTGATCCTTACAAAACCTTGTGTTCCAATTTCCCCCCTTCACTCCCTCCCTCCCCCAAATGGCAAGTGATCCAATATATGTTTAACATGGTAAAAATAGATATAAATCCAACATAGGCATACATATTTATACAATTATCTTGCTGCACAAGAAAAATCTGATCAAAAAGGAAAAAAAAAGAAATAAGAAAGAAAATAAAATTCAAGCAAGCAACAACAAAAGAAGTGAAAATGCTATGTTGTGATCCACACTCAGTGCCCACAGTCTCTTTGGATGTAGATGGCTCTCATCACAAGATCATTAGAACTGGCCTCAATCATCTCATTGTTGTTAAAAGCCATGTCCATCAGAATTGATTATATAATCTTGATGTTGTCATGTACAATGATCCCCTGGTTCTGTTTGTTTCACTTAGTATCAGTTCATCTAAGTCTCTTCAGGTCTCTCTGAAATCACCCTGCTGATTGTTTCTTATGTAACAATAATATTTATATTCCCTAACTTATTCAGCCATTTTCCAACTGATGGCATCATTTTCCAGTTTCTTGCCACTACAAAAAGGGCTGCCACAAACATGTTTGCACATGTGGTCCTTTTTTCTCCTTTAAGCCTGTAGAAACACTGTTGAATCAAAGGGCATTCACAGTTTGATAACCCTGTGAGCATAGATCCAAATTACTCTCTAGAATGGTTGGATCAGTTCACAATTCTACCAACAACATATTAGTATTCCAATTTTCCCACAGTGGAAGATCTTTTTGTGGTTTTTTGTTTGTTTGTTTGTTTGTTTTTGTTTTTGTGTTTTGCTGCAGCAATTGGGGTTAAGTGACTTGCCCAGGGTCACACAGCTAGAAAGTATTAAGTGTCTGAGACCAGATTTGAACTCAGATTCTCCTGACTTCAGGACTGGTGCTCTATCTACTGTGGCACCTAGCTGCCCCCTAGTGGAAGGAGATCTTAAAACAGAATGAGGTATATTGGAGCTTAGAGAGAGTTTAAAGACCAAGTCCAATTTCTTTATTTTACTGATGAAGAAACTGAGAATTAGAGAGAGAGAAAGTTACTTGTTCAAGATCACACAAGCAACTAAGGGGAAAATCTGGGGCAGAATTCTCTTGATTCCCAGTTTTATGCTTCTTATAGGGTCAGACACTGTTGATTTCTTAGTCTCTGCCATTTAGTGATGGCACAGTTGCATTTTTGTTAGTCTCATGGACATTCCCAGCCTCATTACTATTCCACTGTGCCCTCCCATCCTCACCCTCATTCTCTGTAATTTAGGAAGGAAGAGCAAGATTTTCATTCTTGAAAGGCAGCTACTATGACCTCTACTAGCTTGCTTCCTTTCTTTTCCATTTGGTTCCTGCTTTTCTAGTGATTAGCAAATGTTTCTTACATGCTTTCTTTTCAAACAGCTTCCAAAAACATATGTTCTAACATCTTTATTCTTCCTTCACCCCTCCCCTCTCAAGCTAACACCCCTTCTACTTTCACAGAGTGGGTTTCATTATTGCTTTTTAGATCTGGAGTGGAAAAAAACACAACTCATTGTTTGTTTTATAGGCTATTTATACAAGTCTGTCAGAGTGTTCATGAATCTGAGTATGCCTGTCTTTCTCTTATGTTTTCAGTCAGTAGCAACCTGCCTCATTGGATCTTTCATAACTCACTTCCCTTCCTAAGGCACTTTTTAGATTATACTATGCATACTTATCTCATTTGTGCAAAATTGTTCGTGAGATTCATGAAATTAGGAATAGGGATTTTCTCAATTTTATATAGTGTATATAGAAAGGGTTCAAAATTCACTAAGACTATCATAAGTGCTGATTGCTTTGAAGATAATTGTTTAGGGATAGAAGGGAGGGACAGATAGGTATCTCTTCTACCTGTCTCATGGGGTTATGGTGAGGGCAGGGATTTTTAAATCATAAATGTGACATGAGTGGGAATTAATCCAAACATTTATTAACTTCTTACTATGTACTGGGCACTATGCTAAGGTTTGGGAAATGCAAAGAAAAGCAAAAAATAGTCCTATCTCTCAAAGACTTCACATTCTAATAGGTCAATATGCATATAGCTAGGTGCATGCAAATGTATATACAGAATATACAAACTGTGCAAAAGGTAATCTCAGAGGGAAAACAAGAGGATGAAGGGGGATAAATGGTAGAGAAAGAGCTGGTAAAAGGCCACTCCCTTTTTTCCTTAGATGGAATTTGAGTTGAATCTTAAGAAAAGCTAGGGAAATCAAGAGCCAGAAGTCAAATTAGAAACGTATTTCAAACATAGGGCACAATCAGTGTTAAGTAACCAAAGAGATGTAGTATCCTGTGTGAGGAAAAGCAATTAGAAATCAATTAATGGATTCAATTATATGAGTATGTGGTATCCATATGTATGTGGGTTCTCCCCCCAAACCCTGTTTATAATTATGTGTTGAGGGGAGGAATTCTACATATCCCTTATATAAGGCAGTATGTTTTCTTCTCCATGCCAGTCAGCCAGCCAGCAATCATTTATTAAATACCTACCATACTGGGCACTATTTTCACTTATAAAGTGTTCTTGGTTCATGTGTGCATCTCCATATACAGGTTGAGCTCTTCATTTAGAATTATATGAACTAACATACCTTTATGAGTCTGCCTGTGTGTGTGAATGTGTTTGAGAGTGCTGACTAGTATGCTCTCTTCCCATCCTACTACCCCCATTCATTCATGTCAGTCACAAATGAGATTAAAATTTTACCTCTCTTGCAGCTTCTGACAGTTAATCATTGTGAGCATTTTGTGAAGGTTTAATTTTTACAGAATTAGGGAAAAATCAGAGAAATGAAACTTTAATTGGAGAAATGAAACTGAAGCCTAAAGGTTAGGCTAATGTGAAATAAAGGAAACAAAACTTATAGAGGAAGCCATAAATTAGAATAAGATACATGCTATTAGTAGCTGCAGAATGGGTGTATGCACATTTGAATAAGTGTAAAAGAAAATAAGGGCTCTGGTAACTGAAGTGTGGAAAATGGAAACTTTAATTAGTAATGAAAACTCATAAGTAGGGAATTAGATAGTTTAGTAGATCATGGAAATGCTATAGAAATGGCTTACTTAGAATTCAGAAAAACATGTGATAGTTCCTCTTCCTATTCTTGTAAACAAGCTGGAGAGAAATAGGCTAGATGGATTTGGACATGGTTGAAAGCAAAAAATGAATTTTTTTCTGTTAATATTTTTGCGTAATAAAGTCTAAAATGCAGGCTACATAAATGAAAAACAAAGATTTCATCTCTTTAGGTTACCTTTTGTTGTAATTCACATTACATTGCAGTTAAATCCAGAGAATATTTTATAAGCATAGAACTTCAAATTAAATACAGTAATTTTCTCAAACTGGGCTACCATCTGCCTAGTCAAAGAAGTAGAAAAGAAAATTAATAAATAATCACTTGTCTTAGCCTTGGGTATTCTACCTAGTTTTGCTAGTTGAATGTAGTGACTCTGGCTAGAGCTGTCAGCCTGTCTTCACTGAGCAGTTTAGCTAATGTACCCTAGTAGAATGGAGTTAAAATGATTAGCAGGTAAATTAAAAAAATTAAAAAAATAAATAAAAAAAATTTTAAAAAAATTTTTAAAAAATGGTTAGCAGGTGACTGAAGAGATAATGCCAGATGATGGCAAGGAACAAAACACATCCAGTAACTACCATAATATCATCTCAGACCAATGGAATAATGTCTATCAGAGTCTAACATGCTCAGTAGCCATCTTGAAATCAGTGGGGCATTGTCCAGGTAGTATCACGTCTATTGGTTATCATGAAGCCCTTAAAGCAAAATTCCAGGAGAAATACTAAACATAGAGAAAAGTGAGAGCAAGTGAAAGCAACTTGATGACCCTACCAGAAGACACCAGTTGTCCTCAGGTTTCAGAAGCATGAATTGTTCCTCTAAGTGTTTGCCTTTGCCAACATGTTCATCTTGTGTGTAGCCCTTTCAAATTCCCTTTTTCCTCTATGCTGAGGTCTGCAATTGAGGGGAAAGTTTACCCTTAGTTTATTAGGGTATATGTTCTAATGTACATTTCTTATTATGCTATATTCTTAAATGCCTTAGTTTTATACTAATCCTGGCCTTAGCCTGATAAGAGAATAAGCAAAGACATCCTTATGGATTATGGTTTGCATGGATGTGGATCTAATTGAATTAAGGATGGATTTTATGGGTCCACATATATGAAAGATAGCACCTATTCAGGTAAAACATAAATAAGTACAAAAGGAATATTAAAATTTAGAATGACCTAGAAAATTGGATGGTATGATAATGGAATTTCTGCCACCATGAAACTTTGGGCATTTACTATAGCACAACTGACTTAATTTATCATCAGATAAATACTTTTGAGATATGAGGAATGTGGTATTATGAATATGAAAAAGTTTTCCTCATTGAATCTGCATATACAACCTCACCTGCCCCACATGTTATGCATACTCAATACCTATCTATACTTACCCATTTCTAGTTCTGATTCTGTTAAATGACTTAGACTTTGCCAGCACCAAATCACCATTTGGTCAGAGTTTTAGCAGTTGCTTGACAGTTTTGAATTATTTCTCTCCCTTTCTTTCAATTCAATTAAATAAATAATAATGCTATTTCACATTTGTATAGAATTTTTACAATGTATCATATACTTTTCAAATAATATAAGTATCATATCATTTTATATATATAAAGTTATAATTAATATTTTTCCATTTTTATATATGAGAAAAATAAGACTCAGAAAGTTGTAGGACTGGTGGGTGTCTGAAGTCATGCTGGAATAGAGGTACACATATTCTGATACAAAATGCAGTATTCTATCCACTATGGCATATTGTATATCAATGAACACCTATGAAACACCTACAAGGCACCATGCCAGATTCTAATACTATATGACAAGTTAAAAAATTGATCATCTCTTTTCTGAGGGAGCTTTAGGGGGATAGCTCTGGTAAATACAAATAAATGTAATGTAAGGTAGGAGGCATGTTTTAGTAGAATTAGCACTGGCTTTCTGAGAGGCAAAAATCCTATTTTAGAGTGATAACTCTGCTGTTTGAACAGAATAAGCATTTATTAATTGCCTACTATATACTAGGCCCATGCTAAGTACTTTACAAATATGATATCATTTGATTACAAAAAAATCTTGTGAGATAGGTATTAATATCTAGTATCCTCCTTTTACAATTGGGGAAACTGAGGCAGAGATAAGTGAAATGACTTACTTGGTTATACAGGTACTGTTTGAGACCAGATTTGACCAAATTGAAGTCTTTCTGACTCCAGACATACTGGTCTATCCACTCTCCCACCTAATATCCCCGTACCATCTTAGAAAAAAGTATTGTCCCTTTATGTGCCACACCAATATCTGAAATAAGAGGATCAGACTAAATTAGGGCTTCTTAAATTAGGACTCATTAACTTGATTTAAAAAAATGATAGCTGTATTTCAATATTTTTCTGCTACAATTCAATGCATTATATTTTATGTATTTAAAAATATTCTCAGAAGGGATTTATCAGATTGCCAAAACTATCTATGCCCAAAATCTTAAGAACTTTTGGATTAGATAATTGAATGTAAAGTCATTGAAGATAAAGACTTACTTTTTGTCTTTGTATCAATAATTCCTAATATAGTGCCTATAGTAGGCACTTGACCAACAGTCATTAAATTGAATTTATTTTAATCTCTAAATTTCCTCTTAAGACATAATTCTGAGAGATGCAAAATATTCTGTGGTTTGAGGAGCAAGGAACTTTTCAGTCTATTAGGGGGGAATCCAGGAAAACATTCTAAAATAGGAGACGCCAGAACGCTGTCTTATGAAAAGAGAAGAGTTTCTATTGGCAGAGATAAGGATGGAGTGTGTCCGAGGCATGAGGGGGAGAGCTTGAGCTGAGAGAGAATAGGAGAAATCTAGGGATCAGATAGCCATCCAGTTTGGCTGGAACACTGAATAGGTGAAGAAGGACCTTGGGAAATAACTTTTGCAAACAGTGTTGAATATGAAATAAACCCCAGTAAGGCCCAGGGATTTGAGGCTTCTGAGATCCCCAGTGCAGGGGCACTGATGTCTTTCGCCAGGGCAGGCCTGGGACTGAGATGAAGGCTGCCAAAAACAACAGTTGTTAAATTGTCAACAGTAAACAAGCCCAAACAGGGATAAACAAATCTGAGCTACACAGAAAGCAATATGTCTTGCCTCATGCCCGGGAGGCAGCCAAATGCAGACACTGGCAGGCCACCAGAGAGAATGAATACAGAAGGTAGAGAGGCCCCCTCCACTGAGGAAGACCTGCCTGAAGTCCTCAGAAGCCCATTTCCAGGAACTCACAGCCCCGCCTCCCAGGCAATCCCTTCGAATGCTCCCTTGAGCAGACTGAGTGGTTGTTTCTTGGAAAACAGGGCTCCCAGTCCCACTCCCAGCTTGCAAGATGATCACCCACACCCTGGAGGCCACCCAAGAGCCAAGGGGAAGAGACAGTGGCGGTCTGAGCAGGCTGGGCCTTGGCCATTGCTGGCTTCCCCAGAGCTTGCGAGTCTGGCAGAGCCAATGAGTGGCGTGGTACAGTGAAAGGATTCTTGGCTTTGAAATCAGAAGGTCTAAATTCAAATGTGGGCTTAACTCCTTACTATCTGTGAACCAGAGCAAGTCACATGATCTCATTTGGCTTTAGTTTTTCAACTGTAAACTGAAGGGATAGGACTAGGTGATTTTTAAGGTTTGTTTTTTTTTCACTTCTAACGTGATAAAAGGTAACTAATGACTAATAGATATGCCCTCTCCCTACCTTTATTCACTTAATCTAATAAGTCAATAAATACTCACTAAGTTTAAGGCACTATGCTAAGCAATGAGGATGCAAAAGGGAAAAAAAATCTGCTTTCAAGAAATTCACATTATGATGAGAAAGACATTGTAAAAACCCTATGTACATATATAGTCAGGAAGTCCTTTTATGGAAAGTGAACTATCTTTCTATATATAGAAAGAAAAGCTTTGAAAATTAGGAGCTAAGATGAGGAGGGAAAACATTTCAGGGACAACCAGTGAAACAGTGTGGACATCAAAAAAGAAGTAGCCTGTGAGAGAGACAGACCAATGGCTCATCCTCAGCCCAGTTTGGTCCTCATTCTCATTCTGTGAAGGAAGCAAGTGGAGCAGTTTTACAGAGAAGTATATTAGGATCTAGAAAAATAAAATGTCTTGCTTATGATCACAAAACACTTACATGGAAAAAAAGACTTGAGAGGCAATATGCTTAAGGGAAGGAATATGTTTCTACCAATACCTAGCTGTGTAGCCTTTCAAAGTCATATCACCGTGTTTCAATTTATCATTTATAAACTGAGGAAGAAAGGGAAGTCAATCCAGAGGTATCTTTCATCTCACAATCTATCATTCTCTGGAGGAAAGAGAAAATATTTTTATCTATAGAGTAGTTCCTGGTTATGGTAGATTTTAAATACATACTTCTCCATTAGTGATGTGTTGATTCCAGATGAAAGAGGAAAAAACTGATTCAGAGAGAGTAATGAATGTATCTGAAATTACAAAGGTAATAGGAGAAGAAGGTGTGACAAGCTAGTTCTTTCAATTTTTAGGTTTGTTTCTTTCTATTAAACCATAGCCTTCACATCATTTTCTTCTTTGGATCAGTTGGCTTATGTCCAATTATAGCAAAAGCTAATTCGTTTATGTCAACTCTCACTTCTTAGAGCACTCCATCAAGTCTCTGGGGATTCTTACTGTTCTCCTTGTTTGCAATTCTTGGAATTGTTAGGAAAAATTAAGGAAAGGCATATCTAGGTATTTGGAGGTGAGATGCCCAGAATCATTGAAATCTTGCCCAGCCAGGTGAATGATCTGGAAGAAATATTATGTACTACCCAATTAAATATCTTTATTCTTTGGAGGAGGGAGCCACGCTCAGAGAGAGGAAGGAAAGTGCCCAAGATCACAGAGTGTGGCAGAGCGGAGATTAGAATCCGGTTTTCCACAGTCATCAAAAATGAAGCAGATTGCTTTGGGAGATAGAGATTTATCTTCATTAAAGGTTTTCAGGCAAAATATAACTTGTTGAGAATTCAAGTTATAGGTAGAGGTAATATTTTAGTAGATGACCTCTGAAGAAAGATTTACTTGGAGATTGTGATTTTGTTTTAAGGGCGGCCAGATTGTCTTTTTATCTTTTTCTTTTCCTTTCTTTCTTTTTTTTTATTAAAGCGTTTTATTTGTAAAACATACGCATGAATAATTTTTCAACACTGACCCTTGCAAAGCCTTCTATTCCAAATTTTTCTCTCCTTCCCCCCCCACCCTTCCTTTAGATGGCAGTTAGTCCAATACATGTTAAATATGTTAAAATATATGACAGATGCAATATATGTATATATATATATATATATATATATTTATACAGTCATCTTGCTGTACAAGAAAAATCGGATCTACAAGGAAAAAAAACTTGAGAAGGAAAACAAAATGCCAGCAAACCTCATCAGAAAGCATGAAAATGCTATGTTGCGGTCCACACGCAGATCTCACAGGCCTCTCTCTGGGTGTAGATGGCATTCTTCATCACTGAACAATTGGAACTGGTTTGAAACATCTCATTGTTGAACAGAACCATGTCCTTCAGAAATGATCATCGTATAGTCTTGTTGTTGCCATATATAATGATCTCCTGGTTCTGCTCATTTTACTTAACATCAGTTTATGCAAGTCTCCAGGCTTCTCTGAAATCATTGTGCTGGTTGTTTGTTACAGAACAATAATATTCCATGACATTCATATACCATAATTTATTCAGCCCTTCTCCAACTGATGGGCATCCATTCAGTTTCCAGTTTCTAGCCACTACAAAAAGGGCTCCCGCAAATACTTTTGCACACGTGGGTCCCTTTCCCTTGGGATATAGGTCCAGTAGAAACACTGCTGGGTCAAAAGGTATACACAGTTTGATAACTTTTTGAGCATAGTTCCAAATTGTACTCCAGAATGGTTGGATCCGTTCATAGTTCCACCAACAATGTATCAGTGTCCCAGTTTTCCCACATCCCCTCCAACATTCGTCATAATCTTTTCCTGTCATCTTAGCCAATCTGACAGGCTTGTAGTGGTATCTCTGATCAATAGTGATTTGGAGCACCTTTTCATATGACTAGAAATAATTTTAATTTCTTCATCTGAAAATTTGTCTATTCATATCCTTTGACCATTATCAATTAGAGAGTGGCTTGAATTCTTCTAAATTTGAGTCAATTCTCTCTATATTTTAGAAGTGGGGCCTTTATCAAAACCCTTAAATGTAAAAATGATTTCCCAATTTATTGCTTCCCTCCTAATCTTGTCTGCATTACTTTGGTTTATAGAAAAACTTTTTAAGTTCATATAATCAAAATTATCTATCTGGTGTTGAATTAAGAGTTTCATTTCTTCTTTGGACACAAATTCCTTCCTTCTCCATAGATCTGAGAGGTAAACTATCCTATGTTTCTCTACTTTGCTTATAATATCCCTCTTTATGTCTAAATCATGAACCTATTTAGATCTTATCTCTGTATGTGGTGTTAGGTGTGGGTCAAGCCATAATTTCTTCCATATTAGTTTCCAACTTTCTTAGCAGTTTTTATCAAATAGTGAGTTCTTATCCCAAAAGCTGAGGTCTTTGGGTTTGTCAAACACTAGATTGTTATAGTTATTGCCTATTTTGTCCTGTGATCCTATCCTATTTCACTGATCCATTATTTTATTTCTTAACCAGTACCAAATAGTTTTGATGACCACTGCTTTATAATATAGTTTTAGATCTGGCATAGATAGGCCACCTTCATCAGCATTTTTTTTTCATTAATTCCCTTGAAATTCTTGACCTTTTGTTCTTTCAGATGAAGTTTGCTACTATTTTTTCTAGATCTATAAAATAATTTCTTGGGCGTTTGGTATGGCAATAAATAAGTAGATTAATTTAGGTAGTATTGTCATTATATTCGCTTGACCTACCCATGAGCATTTGATATTTTTTCAATTGATATAGTCTAACTTTATTTGTGTGGAAAGTGGAAAGTGTTTCATAGTTGACAGCTATTTTGAATGGAATTTCTTTTTGTATCTCTTGCTGCTGAACTTTGTTGGTAATATATCTATATCTATCTATATATATACATATGTATATATATATAAATGCTGATGATTTGTATGGATTTATTGTGTATCCTGCAATTTTTCTAGTTTTGAATTGTTTCTAGTAATTTTTTAGTTGAGTCTCTAGGGTTCTCTAAGAATACCATCATGTCATCTGCAGAGTGATAATTTGGTTCCTCATGACCTGCTCTAATTACTGTAATCTCTTGTTCTTCTCTTATTGCCAAAGATACCATTTCAAATAAAATATTGAATAATAATGTTGATAGTGGACAGCCTTATTTTACTCCTGATCTTATTGGAATAGTTCTAGTTTGTCCCCATTACTTATGATGCTTGCTAATGGTTTTAAATAGATGCTACTGATAATTTTAAGGAAAAGCCCATTTATTCCTATACTCTCTAGTGTTTTTAATGGGAATAGGTGTTGGATTGCATCAAATGATTTTTCTGCATCTATTGAGATAATATATAATTTTTGTTAGTTTGGTTATTTATATAGTTGATTATGCTGATAGTTTTCCTAATATTGAACCTGCCCTGTATTCCTGGTATAAATCCTACTTGGTCATAGTGTATTATCCTGGGGATGACTTTCTGTAATCTCATTGCTAATACTTTATTTAAGATTTTGCATCATGCCTTCCGGGGGTGGAGCCATGGTGGCAGAGATCAGACAGGATTCTCTGTAACCTCCTCTAACCTCCCCTCAAACCAACAAAATATGAAGCCTCTAGACTGATTCTGAAGCAAAAAAATCCACAATATC
>JAJPUD010028745.1:0-14206 GCA_023553655.1 Myrmecobius fasciatus
GGCCTGCGCAGTTGTCGTCTATTTATCTCTCTGTCTGAGTCCGACTAACCTGATATGAAGTTATCCAGAGAGCAGTGTCCAAATATTTCTGAGTTCGTTGACTTGAAGATCAGTTCAGAGGCTTATTTTATTGTTGATTTGAGAGAAGATCGGAGGAGAGGCAGAAAGTCACCTTTTCACTCCGCCATCTTGGCTCCGCCCATAGAGATCTTAAGGGAAGGAAAGGAACCCATATGTACAAAATTGTTTGTGGCAGCCCTTTTTGTAGTAGCCAGAAACTGGAAACTAAGTAGATGCCCATCAGTTAGAGAATGGCTGAATAAGTTTTGGTGTATGAATCTTATGAAATATTATTGCTCTATAAGAAATGATCAGGAGGATGATTTTAGAGAGGCCTTGAGAAACTTACCTAAACATGCTTAATGAAATGAGAAGCACCAGGAGATTATTGTACACAGCAACATCAATATTATAGGATGATCAATTGTGATGAACATGACTTTTTCCAACTATGAGATGATTGATGACAGTTCCAATGTTCTTGTGATGAAGATAGCCACGAGAGAGGAGTGTGGGAACTGAATGTGGATCACAATTTAACATTCTCCCTCTTTTAGTTGTTGTTTACTTACATTTTGTTTTCTTACTCATTTTCTTTCCTTTTTGATCTGATTTTTCTTGTGCAGCAAGAGAATTGTACAAATACGTATACGCAGATTGTATTTAACATTTATCTTAACATGTATTACATAAAAATTAAAAGAAAAAAGAAAACAAAAGAAACTTTGGGCTGAATTTAATAAAGTGAAGATTAGTAGGGATTAATCTAAATTATTATAGTAAAATTTGAAGAATCAATCTTGCAGGTTTAAGAATGGATAGGTGTGGCTAGAGGCTAGTTCTTCTGGGAAAAAAAATTCCTGGGGTTTTAATGGACTGAAATTTGATATGTATATCATATATGATATGATGTAAAATGATATGATATAAAAAATGGGATTTTAGACTCCCTTAAAGGAGGCATAATGTTTAGGATTATGAAGCAAATAATCCTATTATCTTTGGCTCTGGTCAAGGAATAACTTTTTACCAAAACAAAATATTTATCCTCAGTAAGGTTTTTGATGATGTCTTCTATTATTGGGTACATTATAGAGTGGGATAGAGGAGGAGTTTTATTTGCTAGGACTAGATGATCTCTGATATGCCTTCTAACTATTTCTGATATTATTATTCTACACTTTATTCCAGTTTTAAGATGAAATCCTTCTAGAATGACCTTGCACAAAGTGAGAGAAATAAGGTCTGGATGGTGCTGTGTAGGAAGCCAAAATATAAGCTGAAATAGTAAAACTCAAGACACAAATCTATGACTACCATATAGTCATGAAGTTAGTACATGATTTTGATCTATGGAGCCAATTCACAAGCCCATTATTCAACTGTTGTCCTTCACACATTTTTAATCAATCCCTAACCAGATTTCCCAACATATATTTCATTGTTCTCCTTTTTACATTGAATTTACTGTATATTAAAATCTATATTGATCATTAAGAAAACCTTGTCAAGTTCTTCATAGTTTTCTATTTATATATTCTCTCTAACAGATGTTGGTTCATAAACCACAATTATTTTCATATTGTTCTTTTGACTTCTTCTAATCATGAGCATGACAAAATGAGATGACCAATGTCCCATGAAATTAATGTTTCCTATTGCCTTTGAGTGCATGATGAAATCAACTCAGGCAACTCCTTTACTTGTTATTTCCAAGGAAAATTTGCAAACTATCCTATCATTTAGATGATTTTCTTTTTACTTTTCTGGTTTTAATTATACTGTTTGCCAATATAAAAATAATTCTTGTCCATTAAGTGTATACCACCTTTAATGATTTAATGCTTCTATATGGCCTAAAATCAGGTATGTTACCTTCATCATAGGGTACTACTTAATCATCTCTCCAAAAATATCTTGGTAGAAATGGAAATTACCTTTTTAAGTCTAGGGACCATTTAGTATTATTCTTTGTTTCATAGATCTCCATAATCAAAGAATTAAAAAGGAACAGTCTAATTAATATATAAGTTCCAGAATTTTTTTTTTACAAAGGATGAGTGTAGATTTGAACATGTGGTACTAAAAAGTCCTTGGAATCTCTAGGGGAAATTCTGTCAAGGAATACATCTTCCAACTAAGATCAAGCATTTATTGTCCACTAAATCTATTAAAATTTTACAGTTGTTTCCTTAGTCCAGTTCACTTGAGTTTTGTGGATTCCCAATATGATTGTAAAAATGTCTATTGCATGTAATAGTGACATATAGGGGATTAGTGTGGTATAATGAGAGATGCACTGGATTTGGAATCAAGGAATCTTCATTCAAAAGTGCTTTCTGCTATGTACTGTCACTTAAACTATCTTATCCTCAGTTTCTTTATTTGGGGGAGATAACCTCTGATATCATCTTGGAGTCAAAGATTCTGTGATTTTTTGAAACCAGTAAACACAGAAAGTTCTCACAAACTCCACCAAGTAGAAAGTTATTGAAGTGATTCAAATTATACACCCTAACAAATTTATGGTATGTTATATATTTATGCATATGCATATGTGTATATGTAAATATATATGCTTATATAAATATATATTTGTATAAGTATATACTTATATAAATACATCTGCATACATATGCATATATATATAATATATATTTGTGTATAATATATGTGTGTGTGTGCATGTAAATTATATAGATGGGAACTTAACTTGGCTAAATCAAGTTGAGTTGTACTCATTGCCTATCCCTGTTAAATACTTCCCTTCTATGGCTCAATAATTATCCTTTTTTTTTTGACTGCTGAATAACCTACTAATATCTTGCTTTCTTCTAGTATCAAACCTAAATAATCAGAAGACTGATGTTAGCCTAGGTCAGCCCAGAGCAAACCCCATTTCCCTTAATGCCATCACCTACATATATCCTACCCTCTTTGCATGTAACATAAGAATTTCTTTCAACACATTACCATTTTTCCTCATCCTAAATGGAAGGGAAGGAGGTGAGGGATGTTTTTTGCTACTTGACAGTACAAGGAGCAGTTTAAAGAGAATGATAATGTGAAGTGAATGATCATTCCTTTTTAGGACAGGCAGGCCTATTCCTCCATGACTCTCTTTTATTTCTGCAGGCAGACCATTACTCTCCTATGGTATAGGCTGCTCAGAAATTGATGTTTGGCATTGTAATGGCCTCGTTTTATTTTTATCCATCATGCCTAAGGAGTAAAACCCTAGAGTGGGAGAAGGATGTGTTTTCCTGCTCTTATACTGTTCAAGTTCAGGAAAGAGGCAGCAATTTTTAGGTGACATTTTTATTTTATTTTATAAAATCTTTAATCCTAACCCATCTGGTATTTTATTAAAACCAGACATTTAAATTTAAGTAAGAAGTTATAGATACTATGTAAATAGTGCTCTCAAAAGCAAGCCTGCACAGGTAAAAAGATTGTATGCTTAAATAAAACTGAAAATATGTCCCCAGCTTGGAGTGAATTGTATCACACTTAAAAAAGCATTTATTAAAGTTTTTTTTGAAAAAAAAATTGGTGTCAGTGTAAGGGTCCCATTTAAGGTTTTTTATTCTTTGCTCATTGTCTGAATTTAAGCATATTCTCCTATATTTTCAGACCTCCATTTGAATAGCTATAAACCACAAATGATTATATTGTCTTTCTTAGCCATTTTTTAGAACTATAATAAGTGACCTTGATTTTTCTCGGTATGACAAAGAAGACTCAAAAGAAAAAGGAGATGGAATTCCTCTACCCCCTACCTGCTTTATATTGTTTTAGAAGTAAACTTATCTTTGTTTGAGGAAAGCATTATTTTCTTGGCATCATTGGTTTCTACAATTTCTGGCTGTAAGATATTTATTTATATATTTATGTTACTCTATTCTAAAAGTAAGAAGGGATAAAGTATGGAGTGCTATTCCAAGTTTACTATGTCATGACTGAAGAGACAAAGGGATTTATTTTTTAAAAGGTCATGCAATGAGTAATGTCATTAAGTACAAAAACAAAGAGATAGTTATTTCTTGTACCATCATTCAAAGAGTACTTCTTTGCAAAGTTTTATGATTTATATAAAAGACAGGATCCTGTAGTGATTAGAGAACTAATTTCAGAGTCAAGAAGGCCTGTGTTTAATTATACCTTTGGCACATACTGTTAGGTGACTTTAGATAGTTATTAGTGCTACAATCCATCCTAAGATTATGAATTATAAGGCAGTTGCTGAATTATATTGGTAAAGTATTTCCTATCATGCGATATCTTATAATCATGAGATAATTGGTCTGACATAAAATTTTTAAAAAATCCAAAATGTGAATTATTGTTTTTCCTCTGTGAGTTCTCAGGAGGCCTTGCTCTAGCATATAAATTGTAGAATTAAAATATTTAGCTTTTGAAAGAAATGATAAAACCTAAAATAATATGGAATGATAGAATGTTGAGCTTGAAAGGACCTTAAATATTAACTTATCTACCCTGACTATTTTATGGATAAAGAAAGTGAAAACTAGAGAGGTAATGTTTGCCTATAACCCGAACACCTTTGAAGTGATAATGTTCTTGAACCTAGGTCATCTGAATTCTATGGTCAGATCTTTTATTTTCCTTCCTTTTTCTCCTTTTCTCTTCTTTTTTACTCCTTTCCTTTATTTTCCTATTCTTTCTCCTCCTTGCTCCTTCTCTCTCTTTTTTTCTTTCTTGTGATCTTTCTCTTTCACTCTTTCTACTTTTTTTTACTTCCATTACTTTCACCACTACTACTACCACTATCATCACAATCATGATCACTTAAACTACATATTTTATTATTACTATTTTTTTTGTTTTTACTAATATTGTTATGCTATTTCCCTCCTGCATTAGTGGCTAGTATCACATATAATTGAATTTCTACATATTATGTAAGATATATTATGTAGGGCAGCTAGTCTGTACAGGAGATAGAGTGTTGTTCCTGGAGATGGTAATATTTTTCTTCCTGAGTTCAGATCTGTCCTTAGATACTTACTAGCTATGTGTCCCTGGACAAGTCACTAAACACGGTTTACATCCAATTTGCTCATCTATAAAATGAACAGAAGAAGTAAATGGCAAACCACTCCAGTTACTTTACCAAGAAAACCCAAATGGAAGAGTCAAACATAACTGGAACAACTATACATCAGCAAACAACAACAAATTATGCAAAGAGATAGGTACTCCTTTATACAGAATTAATGCAATGCTTTTGAATCTTATATTTAAACAATGTTCTCACCCTTTCTGTCAAGAGATACTATAAACTATTAGCATTTTTATAAATTTTTAAAAATGAAATTCTTCCACCAAAATCTTCATTACTTGGTGATAAACTTTTTAATTCACCAGATTGGTTTTTGGAAACAAGGCATGTGGAACATTGTTGGATCTTTGAAGAATTTCTAGTTTTTATGGGTCTTGCTTATGTACAACTTGTATAACTCTCAATAACCCAGAATCATCTTCAGACCCCAGTGAAGCATCACATTAAAGCTACTGTGCATATACTTTATAATAATAAAATACTTTGACTTTGCTATTGTGGTTTCATGCCTTCAATGAATTTTCACATACATCTTATTTGATCCTTGCATTGGAGTAGTAGGTAATATAAATATTACCATCTTCATTTTACAAATGAGGAGACAATGAGAGAGAACAAATGACTTGATTAATTTAAAATGGGTTGTCAATTGCAAAGCCCTTACTTTGCCCTATATCTTTCAATTCTATATCTCGTGTTTTTACAAGAAGCAGCGTGGTGTTACTGTGGCTAAAGTGGTGGTTTTGGAAATAGAAAGACCTGAGTTAAAATCAGACATCAGACATTTACTTATTAAGTGAACCTGAGTAAGACACTTAGCCACTTTTGGCTTTAGTTTCCTTATCTGTAAAATGGGAATAATAAGATTTGCCTCCCAGGATTGTTATAGGGATAAACTGAGATGATATTTTAAAAATGCTTAGCACAGTGCTTGATACATAGTAGGTACTAAATAAATGTTAGCTAATATTTTTTTTATTACTCCATGGTTCCAAACAATATGCCCCTTTTCCCTGTGTCTCTTCATGATCTAACTAAAATTTTAGTGAAGAGTAATTCACATGATTTTCAAAACTATCAATGTCACATATGGAAGGGACTGTGAAAATTTTTTTGACAATATTCAAGGATGACTATCCAAATAACATGCTGAATTATCCAAATAAAGCTCTTTTTTATTTTGTACATTAATGATTTCCTTTAATAACTCAAAATATTTTTAAATGCCTGTGGTTTACAGATCATTGTTTCAGGCATTTAATGGAGAAAAAAAGGTTTAATAAGCTGTGGTATATATCCTCATGTTACCTATAGTCTAGTAGAGAGATAAGCAATAAACACAGAAGAATAAAATGCACAGGGATACTGTTGATTGTTGTTCATATTATGTAGTGAAATCTTAATAGGTAATTTCTGACTTGCAGAATATAAACACATTAGAAAATTACAAAACAAGGTATTACATACATTTCAACAGGACAACTCATTTCCAGGCTGGTAGTAATAGGTAGTAATTCTCTAGTTGAAAAAAAAAGTAGTATGGTGAAAGAAAAAATATAAGCATTATAAGGAGGTAGAATAATAATAATGATAAACACAACAACATTTATATAGTACATAGTATGTGCCAGTCACAGTGCTAAGTAAGCACTTTAAAATCATCTCACATTTGCTTCTCACAATAATCTTGGGAGATAGGTGCTATTATTATCCTGATTTTTCAGATGATGAAACTCAGGCAAATAAGTATTAAATGACTTGTGTAGGCTCACACAACTATAAATGTTTGAGGACAGATTTGAACTCAGGTTTTCTGAACTCCAGACCAATAATCAAGGTATACTTGGGAGCAGAGAATAGTATAGTTTTGCTTAGGAGTACAGAATAGTATAGATTTGCTAGATCATATATGAATGAACTGGGGTCAAGATCCCAGTGGAAGCATATCTAACAGAGAAAGAAATTACAGTTTCTTAACCAAGTTTTTAGTAGTAATGAGTATCATCTGAGGAATTAACCTAAGCTGTTCATCAGGGTGTTGTTCTTGTTGTTTATATTGCTTTGTTTTGTTTTTATTACTGTTTCAATTCTGGATTTCCTTGAATGAAAACATTCAAGGAAATAATATGGTAGTGTGAATAAATCTTATACATGGGCTCACAAATGATAAGGGCAGTAATTTGAGATAAAGTTTAAAAGACATATTTATGGAAGACTTTAGTTACCAGGCAAAGTATGACAAGGTTTATTAGTTAGATACCATAAAGCCACTGAGAATTTTTGACCTGAAATGTGACATGTACAAAAGGTATAAATGGAAACAATTTTCCAATGTTTTCAAGAATGGTTCAAAGAGAGGAGTAGGAGGGAAGAAATTAGAAACATGTGGCCCTAATTTAGAAACATTTTGGGGTAGGTTTGTATTATGGTGATGGTAATAAAAATTTGAGGATAAAGTGAGATTGCCAGAAGTTGAAAACTGAATGGATCTTGTTTGGCCAAATCTAGGTTACTGAACTTCACATTGAGCAAACATCTGCCTATTTGTTTAGTTTCTTATTAAATCCATAAATCCATAAATCCAAAATTATCCTGACAGTATAAATTTATACCATCATTACACCCAAGACAATCAATATCATTTACTATCTGTAATGGTTTCTTTGTATTTGCTTTGGCTGACTTTGCAAGGTTTACACACACACACACACACACACACACACACACACACACACTCACACACACATACATATGTGTATATATATGTGTGTGTGTGTATGTGTGTGTGTGTATCTTTTTCTTCTATCTTCAAAACATTTCATATCTGTCTCCCACTTTCATATGTCTCCTTCTTTCTGTTCATTCAGTTGGCACACTGGTTCAGATACTCAAGACTTCTTCCATAAACTATAGCAGTAAGTCACTAATTGGATGATGTGCTTCTAGTTTGTTCCTTCTCTAATATATCTGTCCTATTATTGCCAACACAATCTTCTTAAATCATTAATGCTACCATTTCACTCTTCCATTCAATGAACTTCATAGGATATAAGGAACCTAAGTATATAAGAACCTGAAATACAGATTACTAACTTAGAGCATAAAGTTTTTCACCTTCCCTTTCCATACTATCTTCTTAGAGTAATTATACAAGATTACACTTCTTACAATCTAAGGTTCATACATTCTAATGACCTACTTGTTGTTCTCTAAATTCAATATTCTTTTCCCAATGCTAAAAATTCACTTCTTTCACATCTCCATGTCTTGGAACTCCAAACATCCTTTAGGCATCATATATATACCTTTTCTTATGGAAACTTTTCCTAATGTTGCTAAATATCAGCCACCTCCCATCTCCTTCCTCAAATTATCATAGATCTCCTCAGTAGAAGAACGTTAAAGGCAAGGCTGTTTTATTTTGTCTTTATGTCCCTATTATCTGTCTAGTACTGTGGTCATTCATATATTGCATTTTAAATAGTGAATATTTAATAAATATTTATAGACTTTGGCCTGAATATATTTGTTCTCTGTTGTTTTAAAAGTTGATTTGCAGTATTTTCAATGATATATTTAGTTTGATATCATCCACAATGAAATCCGACAAAGAACTGATACGTATTTATCAAAGACTTACTTATTTCTATCCCCACAGTCCAGTTTCCTTGTCATATTTTTTTTTTTTTTTAGACAGTGTGGATATCCCTTTAAGGTAGGGAAAAAAAAAGCAGAGGCTGCAAAAAGCTTTGCCCTGGGGCACTTCGGCTAGTTGACTTAAGGTGCTGGGCCCGTGGGGGCTAGGACTAAGTCCGAATTACTCCTTAAACAAGGCAAGTCTGCCAGAACACCTGCCCCCAATCAGGGCAGAGTGTCCCGAGTGCCTCAGATAAACTCCAGGTGTTTAGAATTTGGAGTTTGGAGTTTGGAATTTCTTCCACAATGAGCTGAGCTGAGTCCCACCCTCACTTCCGGCCTGCGCAGTTGTTGTCTATTTATCTCTGTCCGAGTCCCACTAACCTGATATGAAGTTATCCAGAGAGCTGTGCCCAAATATTTCTGAGTTCGTTGACTTGAAGATCAGTTCGGAGGCTTATTTTATTGTTGATTTGAGAGAAGATCGGAGGAGAGGCAGAAAGTCACCTTTTCACTCTGCCATCTTGGCTCCCCAGTTTCCTTGTCAAGATAAATGATTCAGCCTTCAACCTTCCAGTTTAGCCACTTGGGAACTGGACTAATGCCTCATAAAACTGTGCAATGGTGCAATTATCACTTTACTATTAGAGAGATGCTCAGAAGTACTAAAAGCCCACCTTAGCAAAAGGTTTTTATTGTCCTCATAAACCCAGTGTGGCCTTCAGGTATTTGCTACAATGTTAACAATGATTCATCTTTGTGGCATTTTCTAACAAGTGCAATGCCAGCCTGTTTTATAGTTCCCATTGAAAGTCTGAAGAATGGAAGGGAAGGGAAGTATAGGTGAATGTGTATGAGATAGAATGCTATGGCTTCTGCCTAGTGGGATGCCCAGTATATACTAACAATTCCATATGGAGAAGGGATCAAAAAACATCATGTTCACAGTTAAAAATAATTGAGCTCTACTTCACAAAGAAGCTCATATTGCCCCCAAGCAGTTTTCTTGACAGTTGGGATTATACAAAAGAAAATCCTAACATTTTTTCCTATCCTGGAAAATAAAAGCAGCTATCTTTAGTCTTCTGTCAGCTTAGAACTTACCAAACTGAACAGGGCTAAAGGAGACACCCTAATATCTGTCATTATTGCTGTCTATTGTGACTTGTAAAAGTGTTTGCCTGAATTAACATGTGATTTTATTTTTCTACATGCAGACATGGAATGCAGTTTAGAACACTGAGAGCAATCTTCCTATAATGCATACCTATGTTATTAGCTAAAATAGATGTCTCAGCAAGGTAGGGAGAAAGAAATGTTAAGCATCTAGAGGATTTATCAGTGACAGAAAGTTTAGAGAAAAAACAAAACAAAACATGTAGCTTAACAAAGTAAGGTTCCTAAGAGGCTGGAGGCTCCCACAATTATTTGAAAGATGGAAAGATCTAGGAGGTCATTGGGAGTTTCTTACCTTTCTCTGAAGACTGGAAGATTTGTTTGCCTGACAATGACTAATTCTTCCTGACTGCTCTGCTTCCAAAGATTGTGTGGTTGCCAAGTTGTGTTTCTTTAATATTGGATTCTAGCTAGTACTTCATTTCTTATTTAATGTGAAATGTACTTAAAATAATTTCCTCCCCCTCTTTTATTTCTTCATTGCATCTTCATTAAAATTCTGGGAGTGAAAGAAAACAGATTTAGGTAGGATTTAGCCAACAAGGGCATGTGGGGAAGATCAGAAAATACACCTGAGGTCATGTTAAAAAGGGCAATAAGATTTTTGTTTCTAAAGGAACACAGTGAAACATAATTGAAAAGTGAGGCAGGTATTAATCTACATATGTAAGTATACTCTCTGAACATAAGAATGATTATGTTCCAGAGGATACTTGTACATAGATGTCAATGAAAACAAAGGCATTGCCTGGGGAAAATATCCACTGTGGAATATTTGGAAACACCAGGAAGTATCTCCTGAGAAATAAATGATCTTCATTGGCATCAAGAAATGGGAGGAAAGGAGGCCTTGATAATATATCTTGAAAAAGCTCTCAAGGAATAATAATTTTGATGTCTATTTATTGAAAAAAGATATGTCATGATGAGATTTTTTTTTGCCTTTTTTTTCACCAAGACCATAACTTTACCCTACTTAAACTGGTGTCATTAGCCAGAGAACTTTGATCATGAATGGCTTTTAAAAAATTCTGTTTCAATAAAGCAATTATGTAGAGTAGGCACAAAGATTAAATTAATATAATTATATTTTCCATAACTTTAGTCATAATTTTAGATATAAATAAGTTATTATACTTCTCTCTCTTAAAAAGTATTTGATTATACTTGGTATTTGGTTAATCAAGACCAACTTTTTTTTTAACAATTAGTCATCTCTAAATTAATATAAAGAAAGAGTTTTAAAACATGTATTCTACTATCATCAGTTAAATAATAAGAAAAGCCTACCCAAAAGACTGGTTTGACTATAACATGTAATGTATTTAATAAAAAATTGTCCTTGGTGTATAAAATTGTATCTGTTCATTTATGTCTATTAAAAAGCTAGAGCATGTGTACTGAATTAAAATCAAAGTAGACATTTACAACTTAAATTCACTAAATTTCCATGTGATAAGCAGCCTAATTGTAATTCTGTGATTAAAATATTATTTTTCCTTTTTTGAAAGTTATTTCATTGGAGCTTATTTTATAATAATTCTGAGTCAAGAATATCACATCACATTTTATAGTGTTACTGATCTTTGAATGTCAAATCCTCAAGTATCCTGAACTGCTAAGATGCATAGATGCATTCTATTATAGATATGACATTTTGTTGAGCTGTACAATATCTGATTTAAGTTAAGTTGCTCCTCAGGATTTATTTTTTAAAATTTATTTAATATTCACAAGGAATTTCTGAATTCTCTTCTTTATTCCCACTCCCACGCATTGAGAAAGCAAAAATTGTGATATCAATTTTATATATGATATGATATAAATCATATTTCCATATTAGCCATGTTGTAAAAATAAAAAAAAGCAAAAACCATAAAAATTTTGAAAAAGTATGATTCAATTTGCACTTAGAATTGATCATTTCTCTCTCTGGAGATAGCTAGCATTTTTCACCATTAATTCTTTGGAATTGTCAGGAATCATGCTATTTTTTGATCAAAGTAGCTAAGTCACAGGAGATCATTACAACAATATTGCTATTACTATGTATAATGTGTTTATGCTTCTGATCATTTCATTTTGATTCAGTTTATATAAATGTACTAATTTTTTTTTTCCGGAAACTGCACTGTTTGTAATTTCTTATAGCACATTAATATTCCATCACACTAATATATTACATGTTCAGCCATTCATCAATTGATTCTTTTCTATTTCTAATTCATTGTCACCATAAAAGAATTGCTATAAATATTTTGGACATATAAATCCTTTCCCCTTTGATTTCTTTGTGAATAAAGCCCAACTAGTGGTCTTACTGGGTCAAAGACTAAATATGGTTTTATAACATTTTGGGCATAGTTACAAATTGTTCTCCAAAATCATTGGCCCAGTTTACAACTCCATCACCAGTGCATCAAAGCATCTATATTTTCTCCATCCCATTCAGAATTTATTATGTTTTTTTTCCCTGTCATGTTAACCAATCTGATAGGTGTGAGGTTGTAACTCTGAGTTGTTTGAATTTGTTTGCATCTAATCAATAATGAGAGAGAGAATTTTGGACTAGTTTTGATTTCTTCTGAAAGCTGCCTGTTCAGATCCTTTGACCATTTATGTACTGGAGAATAACTTATTTTTTTAAAAAAATAAAATTGATGCCCTAAAGTCAGGAGAACCTGTGTTCAAATATGGCCTCAAACACTTAATATTTCCTAGCTGTGTGACCCTGGACAAGTCACTTAAACCCAATTGCCTCAGTTAAAAAAATAAAATTGACACAGTTCTTTATATATTTGAGAAATTAGGCTTTTGAAGAGAAATTTGCTATAAAAATTTCCCAGCTTCCTGCTATATTGTTTGTGAAAAACCTTTTTAATTTCATGTAATTTGAAATATTTTCATGCTCTATTGATTTATATATGATACCATCCCTTATATTTAAATCAGGTACTCATTTTGTTCTTATTTTAGTGTATAGAATGACATGTTTATCTAGGTCTAGTTTTGCCAGATTGCTCTTCAATTTTCTCAGCAATTTTTGTCAATAGTTGAGGTTTAGATCTTGGATTTATTAAAACTTAAATTATTTTGGTTGCTTTCTATTAGGTATTGTGTGCGTATTCTACTCTATTACTTAGTATCAAATTATTTTTATGATTAGTCCTTTGGAATATAGTTTAACATCTGACATTGCAAGGTTGCCTTCCTTTACTATTTTTTATCATTGATTCACTTGCTTTTCTTGATTTTTTTTGTTCTTGAAAATAAATTTTGCTATTATTTTAGTAGCTCTACAAAATAAGTCTTTGGCAGTTTGATTTGTATGACATTGAATAAGCAAATTAATGTATTGTTTATTTCTTTAAAACTTTTTATTTGCGCAGACAAGATTAGGAGGGAAGCATCAAATTGGGAAACCATCTTTACATTTAATGGTTCTGATAAAGGCCCCATTTCTAAAATTTATAAAGAATTGTCTCATATATATAAGAATTCAAGCCACTCTTCAATAGATATGAACAGACAATTTTCAGATGATGAAAATAAAACCATCTCTAGTCATATGAAAAGTTGCTGCAAATCACTATTGATCAGAGAAATGCAAATTAAGACAACGCTGAGATACCACTACACACCTGTCAGATTGGCTAAAATGACAGGAAAAGATAACGATGAATGTTGGAGGGGATGTGGGAAAACTGGGACACTAATACATTGTTGGTGGAACTGTGAACGGATCCAACCATTCTGGAGAGCAATTTGGAGCTATGCTCAAAAAGTTGTCAAACTGTGCATACCCTTTGACCCAGCAGTGTTTCTACTGGGCCTATATCCCAAAGAAATCTTAGAGGAGGGAAAGGGCCCCACATGTGCAAGAATGTTTGTGGCAGCCCTTTTTGTAGTGGCTAGAAACTGGAAACTGAAGGGATGCCCATCAATTGGAGAGTGGCTGAATAAATTATGTTATATGAATGTTATGGAATATTATTGTTCTGTAAGAAACGACCGGCAGGATGATTTCAGAGAGGCCTGGAGAGACCTGCATGAACTGATGCTGAGTGAAACGAGCAGAACCAGGAGATCATCAGGCACAGCAACAACAGTATTACATGATGATCAATTCTGATGGACATGGCTCTCTGCAATAAAGAATTGCCTCAAACCAGTTCCAGTTGTTCACTGAAGAAAACCATATACACCCAGAAAGAGGGACATGAAATATGGGCCACAACGTAACATTTTCAT
>JAJPUD010028746.1:0-14445 GCA_023553655.1 Myrmecobius fasciatus
GGCATATTAGCATGCAACTAATTTACCATTATATATTAATATAATGCCATATAATATAACATAATGCCACAATAGTATTGTATCAATGTGTTAATATAATAACACGATACAATATGGGTGCTATATTAATCTATAGCACTAATATGAATGGCATATTAATATGCAACAAATTGACCATTATTTTTAATATAATGCCATGTGATGTCAAAAGAATATTAATACACTAATATCTTGCTATAACACAGTGATACATAGTTATATACTAGTGCCGTGCTACCATATTAATATAATAACGCGACACAATATGGATACTGTATCAGCCTACAGCCCTAGTAGGAATGGCATATTAACGTGCAACGTGACCATCGCCCCACATTAATAAAGCTCGTCTTAGTAGGAGCTGCCCTCGACGAGCCCAGCCATTCTGCGAGGTGCCCGTGAGCCCGTGCTAGGCCCGGGGCCCACCTGAGCAAAGGCTCAGAGATGGGAAAGAGAGTTACGGGGGGGCACGGTTCCGTTCCTGGAACAGCGAGTGTAGATAGGAGCTTGGCTGGCAGCGGGGCAGGAGCTGGGGGGCCCCGGCCCCGGCCCGCGGCGGGACGGAAGGAGGCGCTGAATTAATCTGTCACCGGGCCCGGCGGCGCGGGCGAAGTCGTGATTTAGGTGAATGATTGAGACGCTGTGATACATTTGTTATCCCTTTAGTGCTAAAGTGGCGGAGGAAGGCGAGGGGTAATTGAAAACTAGAACACAAATCTCCGGGTGAAAGCCCGAGCTTCTCGCCGAGTAAACATTTCAGTCCTGATCAAGCAGAAGGTCTCCTGCCGTCCCGCGCCGATCTGGCTTCTGATTTAGAGCCCCTGCCTCTCCTTCGGAACAATGGGGGAGCTTGCTGAGCGTCCTTTATTGACCGGTAAAAGGCTTTCCCTGTGTAGTAAAAGTTGGAGCTGGCTTGGCCGGGCCCAGCGGTTCTGGGGATCCAGGCCCTGAGCATGCTGGGAAGCAGCCTCCGGCTCTCTGGGGCCTTTGAGGCCGGGACGGAAGGGACTCGGAGGGGCTGAGATGGCACCTTACAGGGTGGGGGCACACCGAGGCAGAGCCTGAGGCCTTGGCCGTGTCTCAGCGGGGGGGCTCCCCAGGGAGATTCTACAACCAAGTCAGCACCAGGGACAGAGCCTAGTCCGGCTCTGCTGGGGGCATCATTGGCCCAGCCCTCCCCTTCTGGTCCAGACACACTGACCTCCTCTCCTCGTGGGGGACTAGACCCAGGACAGGCCTGAGTAACAACAGGAGCACCAAGGTTGGCCAAGCGGTTCCAAACCAGGCTCTGCCCCGGCTCTGTGCCCATCCCCGGGCCTCGGTTACCCCACCCGTAATCTGAGAGGAGCGAAGCTCCGGGCATTCTAGATCTCACTGCCCACAACGCCCTGACCCTGCCTCGGGCAGCGAGGATGCTGGTGGGTGGTACGGTGGTCACAGGGACCGGCGTTCCCACCGTTGTTTGAGTCCAGGTAAATCACCCAAGCTCTCAGCCTTGGTTTCCCCTTCGGTAAAATGGAGGCAAGAGCTCCAGCTCCCAGAGGATGCAGTGGGACCAGACATAAAACAAGTCGCAAAGCTTATGGTGCCCAAATGCTGCCTGTTTATTATCATTATTATTATTATTAAGAGAAGGAGGAGGAGGCAGAATGGAGATCTGAGCCCCACGTCCAGTTTTCTCCACACTGCTTCGCCCCCACCCCACACAGGGGACCCTAATGCTGGCCCTCAGTGGGGGTTCCTTGGGGGGGGCTGGGTAAGTGGCGGGTGACCAGAGAAGACCCTGAGAGACGGCCCCAGGGTCAGCCAGGCAGATGACAGACATTCATGCACCCCTTCGGCAGAGAAGGCGCCCGCTGTGGGCAGAGCCCTTGGCTGGGTACCAGGAGGGGGGCAAAGTCCCCGCTCTATGGTGCTCACCTGCTAGTGGGGCACAGGCAGATGGTGCCAGTTCTTTTAGGCAATTTCTCCTGACAGGAAAAGGGGCATCAGGGAAGGCTCCCCGGGGGAGGTGGCCCCATGCCCACCTCCTGTGGGGCATTGGGGGCGTATGGCCCTGCACCTCCAGGCAGGTCCTCCCTCTGGAGTCCCCCTGTCACCCGCCTGCTTCCCAGCTCCCTCCGCCTTGTTCTGCAATCCCATTTACAGACTAACAGCCCCTCTCTGACCTGCCCCCGCCGGCTCCATAAATCTCCGGCTGGCATTAAAAAGCCGGCCCTGGGCCCACTTCCTCCCAGGGCGCCCATCCATCTCTGACAGGAGCTCACAGCTTCTGTAAACACCGGTCCCCCCAGCCCCCCCTCCGTTACATCCAGAGAGGGCTGGCTCTCCCCCCCCACCACTGCAGCTATGTGGGGGGGGCTGGGAGCCCTTGCCCCCCCAGACTCCCAGCCAGGGGCCAGGGAGGGGACCCCCCTGGGGCAAATGCTCCCAGGCCCCAGAGACCATCCAAGCCCTCCCTGGCCTTCCCTCTTGCCCCTGGGCTTCCCTCTTGCCCCTGGTCTCTGGGAACATTAGAGGGAACAGGTGAAAAGTGACCTTCAGGGCTTGCCCTGGGACAGTCCTGAGAGCTGGGAAGAAAGTCCCTAGCTTCAGTGGGCCCTAGGGGCAATAAGCCATTCCCACCACGGGGCCTGGGCCAAGGGGGGGGATATAGAACCCTGGGCCTGCCCTCATGGGGCTGCCCCTTCTGCCTGTGGCTCCCGCCCTCCCTCCACTGACATAATGATCCTGGGAAACCTCTCCCCCTCCTGGGATCCTCACTTCCTGACTGTCAGGGGCAGGGGGGCAGGGGGATGGACTTCATGGCCTCAGGGATCAGCCCTAGGAAGGGGCCGATGATTTGTACAGAGCGCGCTAGCGTACAGCTGAGTCAGGGAGGCTGCAGCTCAAAATCCAGCCTCAGACTTACTAAATGAGGAACGCCGGGTGGGTCAGCCTCAGTTTCCCCATCTGTAAAGTGTCCTCAGGACGCCCACCAAGACACCGTGGGGCTCCCGACCATCCCAGAGACGCTGGGTCTGCAGGTGGGGCAGGGAGGTGGCCGGCATGTGGGGGGGGCCCTGTGCAAAGTCTCAGTGTCCAGCTCATGTCCACCTGACCCTCAGCCTCCTCCCTGCTCTTGGGGAGTCTTTGCCCGGCCTCTACAGCCTGCCGGCCTACCAAGGGTACCCACAGCGGCCTGGCCCACAGGGTGCCCCCAGACTCCCCAGGTTGGGAGGGTCCTGGAGCTGAAGCCAGATGGATCCTTGACCCTTCCCCCCTGCAGCCCTGGGCCTGGGTCCCCCCCTGCAGCCCTGGCCTGGGTCCCCCCCTCCCAGCCCTGAGCCTGGGTCCCCCCCCCGCAGCCCTGGGCTTGGAGGGCGGCAGCCTTTCCTTCGGGACTTTGTGGGTGTGTGGCTAGCCCTGGGCCTGCCGGGGGGGGGGCAGGCCCCCCGATTCACCTCCCAGGGGAGGAAGCTCTGCCGGGGCAGGTGCGTGGAGGAGCCGTGGCTTGCCCGGGACCAGAGGCCGGCCCGGATCGCCGGCCCCACCGCGGCCCACTAAGGAAACGCCTGCTCAGTGAACGATTCCCAGGTGCAGGCCCTGGTGAGCGGGCTAGCCTCGGACACGCGCCCCAAGGCCTCGGAGCCCTGCTTTCCTCCTCGGGGAGACCTAAGAGCTGGGTCCCCAGAGTGTCAGGGGGCCCTCATGAGCCACGCCCGCTGAGCTCTTTGCCAGCAATGCCATCGACTCCATTCCAGCCCCAGCCGGGCACCTACTGTGCGCCAGGCCCCCGGGCACCCGGGCACATGCATCCTGCCCGGCCTGGAATGCCCTCCACACCTCCCTCAGACTGGGGGGGCAAGGAAAACAGAACAAACAGCCCCCCAACCCCCAGCACAGACAGCTCCTAATGCGCCTCTTATTTATTCCTGACCCGTGACCCTTTTATTTTCCCCCTTTTAAAACCTGGCCTCAGCCCGCCGCCTGCCCGCCTGCGGTAAACACAGCCCCGGGATTTATCCTCCAGCCCATTAACCTCCGCTCTCTGGCTCACCAATCACTTCTCCCTGCCACCGCGCGAGCCCCAGAGGGAGGCTGGGCCGGTGGCAGGAGCGGGCACCCCGGGAGGCTGGGCTGTGCCCGCGGAGGGTCCTCCCTTGCCAGCCCTGGGAACCAGCCGCCTGCTCCCTCCTGGGCGGGGACCAGACCAAGGCATCTGGCTCGAGGGTCAAGCTCTCCCTGACCCGGGACCCCCGGGACCCCCGGAGCCTGCTGGGACAAGGATTTTCCAGACTCCTCAGTCACATCTGCCCAGGGCTGCAGGGATGGACTGAGACCGAGCGGTCAGCCTGAGCCCGCCCCAAACCTCTGAGGGGGCGCACTTGCCTGACCCGGGCACAAGTCCTGGCTAGTCCTGACTCCGTGGGCACTCCGATGGGCTCCAGGTCCGCATCTCACCTGGTCTGGACTCCAAGAGCCCCTCCCAGGTCTGCCAACAGCAGGGGGTGATGGGCAACCATGGATGGGGGGAGGGGCTAAGGGCACCGGCCCCGGAGCTCCCCCACCCCGGGCACCGGGGCCCTGAGAGTGCAAACATGCTACGGATGGGCGCAGGCCCAGGGCAGGCCTTGAACCCGGCTCTATCCACCACCCCCTGGGACCCTTCAGGGCTTGGTTTGAAAAGTGCTTGGAGGAAGGGAACGGGCATTTATTAAGCTCCTACTATATGCTAAACTCTCCACACACTGATTTCATGCTCACATGAAGGGAGGGAGGCATTGTTATTATCCCCATTTTACAAATGAGGAAACTGAGGAACAGGGAGGTCACATGGCTCCCCAGGTCACCCAGCTAGCGCGTTTCTGAGTCTGGATCAGAACCCAGGACTTCTAAAATCCGTGTGCTATTCACCAACACTCCCAGACGGCTTTCGCTGGAACACCCCCAAAGACGGGGAGCTCACCCCTTCCTGAGGCAGCCTATTTCACGTAGGCTTGTTAGGGATTTGGGGGGCTAAAACCCAGTTCTCTCCCACATCCCCCAGGGGAAAACCTTTGGCACCTGAAGGCAATGGTTTCTCCTTCTCCCCCATCCTCCCATGGCTCCCAATGCTAGGTTTCTCTTTTCCAGGACAAAACACCCCCAGACTTTCGGCTGATCCCCCAAACAGGAAAGGAGCAGAGCGGAGAGAGGGGCGGGGGCTCAATCTGCAAAGGCCGATGGCGCAATGAGGGTCTGGGCCCGGCCTGGATGGGCACAGGGGGAGGGAGGGCACAGGGGGAGGGTCCCAGGGAGCCCCAGAAACAAAGCAGGGTCACACTTACCACCGCCGCCTCCGAGCAGGGAGCTGTTAGCTGTAAGAGAAGGACACAGGATCAGTGAGAGGTACCAGACCACGGGGCTGCCCTTCCTCGGGGTGTCCAGCCAGGCAGAGATGCCAGGCTCGGGCTCCGGGCACGAGGGGTGCCAGCTGGCGAAGGAGGAGCCGGCAATGTACTGTGACGCTTCCTGGACCACTAAGGACAAGGGCTTCTGGGTACAGGCCGTGGCCTGTGGGGGAGGGACAGAGGCCAGACTGTGAGGAGAAGGAGCCCTGAACAGGGATCCCCTACACCCAGAGCCAAGGCTAGGCCGGGGCCAACACCCAGGGGGCACGTAAACTACCCAGCCTGGAGCTCAGAACCTGGGGGTCCTCCACAAGCCCCGCTTCCTGAGTGTCCCCAGAATCTGGCCCTCTTCTCCAGGCTTCCCTTCCCCTGCCAGGCCCTGCCCTCTCCCCGGAGCTTCCTGTCTCCTGGACCCCTCCTCCCTAGGATTGTCTGCTCCTGCCCATGCCCCCTTTGCCTCTTCCCAGGGCCCTGGGCCCAGCTGGGGCCAAGCGTCCCTTCCCACCCTCCAGCAAATCTGTCCCAGCAACAAAGCTCTGGTTAAAGCGCAGGTACTTAAACAAATAAAGAGTTCAGGTACTTAAGCAAGGAGTCCAGGTACTTAAGAAAAGGGGTTCAGGTACTTAAGCAAGGAGTCCAGGTACTTAAGAAAAGGGGTTCAGGTACTTAAGCAAGAAGTTTAGTACTTAAGAAAGGAGTTCAGGTACCTAAGAAAAGGGGTTCCGGTACTTAAAAAGGAATCCGGGTACTACAATACAACACAACAGTCAGTCCAGACAAGACAACACAATACTTCTGTGCATTTATTTGGCACCTACTGTGTGCAGAGCCCAAGAGTTTAGACCACACCTGGCCCCATCAGTCTAGTGGCAATGAGAGGCCGGCCTCCACAAGAGTTTACAGTTTTACAGGAGGAGGATGCATCAGAGGGCTCAGAACCGCAGCCTGATCGGGTCACTGGAGCCGGACCAGGCTGCTCCCTGGAACTACCAAGAGGGAGGAACAAAGCAGGAGGGACTGTGGCTTGGACCTGCCCCCCTCTCCCCCCGAGCCGGGGATCTTGGGCCCAGGGCGGGCTATGGGGCCGACGGAGGCGGGGACCCAGGTCCTCTTTCTCAGCTCTCTGTTAATGACTCCACTGTTTTGGTGACCACCCTGGAGCATCCTTTTCTATTCCTGGATGGGAAAAGATGGGGTGCTGGGGGAGGGGGCTGCATGGCAGGAAATCACTGCCCCAGAGGTGAGGAGGGCATCCCCCCAGGGCGGACTTTGGAGGGCCAACCTGACCCAGGGACTCAGCTACCTTAGCCAGGTGAGCCGATGGCCCCTGAAAGGAGCCCCCCAACCCTCATTTACCCTGAAAAGAGAGCCCCCTAACCCCCATTTAGCCTGAAAGGAGAGCCCCCCAACCCCCATTTAGCCTGAAAGGAGAGCCCCCTAGCCCTCATTTACCCTGAAAGGAGAGCCCCCAACCCTCATTTACACTGAAAGGAGAGCCCCCCACCCCATTTAGCCTGAGAGGAGCCCCCACCCCCATTTAGCCTGAGAGGAGCCCCCCACCCCCATTTAGCCCAGCTCCTGCGGCTCTTCCCCCGCCTCGATCTCCGAATCCAATCGCCCGTCTGGCTGGCAGACTGAGCCGGAGCTGACGGGCCTTCAGGGGGACGCCAGCTTCCAGAGCGAGACCTGCCAATCTCCCTGACGGCGTTTAATCGGCCGCCCCTTCCTTCTCCTGCCCCAACTAATTGAGGCTGTCTGTCTTTCCAGGCCTCCCACGTTGCCGGCCTGGCAGCTCGGGCTCTGGGGGCGCCTGCTGCTCCAGGCCCGGCCTCCCTGGCCCCCCGGCCCCGCCGGCCTCCCCGAGCAGCCCCCGGCCCCGGGCTGTGCCCACGAGACGCTGCCGGCTGGAGCTCGGGCGGGAGCTAAAAAATATGAATTGTTGATAAAGATCAGAGGGAGCTGACTGCCAGCCGGGCGGGCATCTGGGGCGGCAGGGAGCGGGCGATGGGCAGCCAGATTAGGGAGCTTCCCATCGCCATGAGAAGGGCCATGTCCGTGAGAAATGGGTCCCTGAGTTCGGGTCAAACCCCCCCCCACTCCCCGAGCTGATCCCCTTGTGGCCAGGGCCTTTCCTCCCGTCCTGAGGCTCCGAGGAGGGCTGGACCTCGACCCTGGGCCTCCTGACTTCCAAAGTGGAGGAACTCCCAGCAGGAGCAGTGGCGAGAAGCTGGGTTTGTGAGGAGGGGTCCGAACCTCACAGCCCCCCCCCACGGCTTCAGGGGCGCACTTTCCCACACTCTGAGAGCCAAGGCCCCTGGGGGAGGATGGAGGCTGAGGGGGGAGGGACAGGTGGGGAAGGGCCGGGGGGCCTGGACAACCTGGGGCGACCTCTTGCCAACTTAATGTGATGCCCCCGCTGCGTGCCAGGCTCTGTGCTAGGGAAGGAGTCTCTGCCCTCAAAGACCTTCCGTCCTGTGGGCCAGCCGGGCGCCCCAAGAGACAGGAAGAGAATTTGAGGGACAAAACAACACAGAGTGGGGGAGCAGGAAAGGCCTCCCCAGAGGGGCCTTAGGGATGGCACTCCAGGCCGGGGGAACGGCTCGGGCAAAGGCCCGGAGAGGGGAACCAAACGCCAAGTTTGGGGAACAGGACGGGGGCCGGTGTGGCCGGAGCGGGAGGAAGCAGAGGAGGCTCTTGGGCCTCTGAGCTCACGTGTTACTGTGCACGAAGCATGGGAGGCTGGGGGAGGGGCCGCCAGGGCCGCTGGGAGCCGACAGCTCTGCGCTGGGGAGTAATTAATTCCACGGCTGAAAACCCAGGGCCGCGTTACTTGGGAGATTAATACGGGAGCTAATTAAGATGGAGAGTGAGGGAGAGCGGAGGGAGACAGAGGGAGAGGAAGTGAGGAGGGAAGAGACAGAGAGAGAGACAAAGAGAGATAGAGACAGAGGGAGAGGAAGTAAGGGGAGGGGGAGAAACGGGGGCGGCCTGGGGGGGGGCCCAGAGAGATTGTGGGGCCGGGGGGGAAGAGAGACAGAGAGACAGAGAGAGAGAGACAGAAAGCCCAGGGCAGGGCCCCCAGCTCAGGGGTTCCTGTTGCCTTTCCCGAGGCAGGGGGATGGCTCTCCATGCCCTTCTCCCCCCACACACACACATCAAGGACACACCTGCTGTTCAGGTCCCTTGGGCGTCTGGCCTGAGCCGGCAGCCCCCTCCCTTCCTCTCCAGCTGGTCTTCAGGGGGACCCTCCCAGGCTCAGCCCAGATTCTCCCCCCCCCAGAAGCCTCACTTCTCTTTGCCCCGTGGCCCTTCCCCCGTGTAAGCTGGCGGGGGTCCGGCCGAACCGTTTCCCTCCCCCCTGAGTGCCTAGGCCGGTGCCCGGCGCCCGGCCTGCTGAGCTGAGCCTGGCTCACGTGGGCGCTCTAGGGGCCAGAGCGCGGCCCCGGGGGAGGTGGGGGGCGGAGGGCTCGCCCTCTGCCAGCCCTTCCCCACCTTTCTCCCCATCATGTCTCTCTCTTAATTAACACTGGCCGCAAACGAGCTGGCACCGGTTCAGGTGCAGGAAGGTGTGCCAGCGGGCTGGCAGCCAGCCTCCGAGAGGAGGGGGGCAGGGGAGCCCACCCTGCCCGCTCTCTCCAGGGGGCTGAGGCTCAAGGAGACCGGGTCAGGCCCCTGCTTCTGAGAGCCCCGGGGATGGGGCAGCAAAGTCAGGGCCGCTCCCAAGGTGCCAGACACAGCCTGAGCCTCACGGGCCCCTGCCCTGGGCCTGGCATCTGGCCCCACAGGCCTGGGAACCAGAGAGGGACCCCCTAAGTGGGCCAGTAGCGGGGAAAGTGGGGGGAGCACTGAAGGTTTAGAGGGACAGCCGCTGAGGGGACAGTGACAGATGGGGACACGGGGGCCTGGCACCCAAGCTGTGTTGTTCTTCTGACTCAGTTTCCCCCTCTGTAGAAGCGGGGCATGGGCTGGGGCCCTGGCCGGTGACCTGAGCGGCCCCCTCTGTCCATCCTTCAGGGAGTGGGGAAGGCCCGAGCTCAGACCCCCCAGTCGGCCCCGGCCCCCCAGCCCCTCACTCCTGCTCTGTGCCGGCGGGGGGGAGAGGCCCGGGGCCCCAGATGGACACCGCGAGCCTCCGCCGGGCCGGGTGACCGCTGGGAGAGCGCAGACAGCCCTGACCGCCACAGCGGGCTGAGCTGCCCACGTACCGTCCAGTCCCCTCCAGAAATGCTGCCGTGGTCGTTTCCTGATGAGGGAATAAATCCTCTGGGGCCCGCGGGCGGGGGAGGGCCTGGCACCAAGGTGCCCCGTGCCACGCAGGGAGCCCACTGACCCGAGGAAATCGCTGAGCCAGCTTGGCGGAGGAGGGCACGGAGGGGGCAGGTGGCCCCCCGGAGGCTGACCTTGGGCCCCGGATGCGGCCCAGCTCGGGGTGTGGGCCTTCGGGCCTGGATCCCATGGGCTGGGGGGGGCTCCCAGGCCGGACCCTCACACGCCGGGGTCCCAGAACTCAGAGGAAGGAGAAGGGGGTTGGAGGGGAAGCCCCCCAGCTAGGTCCGAGTCTGCACGCAGCCTCCAAGAAGCTGCCAGCCCCTGCGGAGGGCTGTTCCACTCCAGGACAGCACCTTAGATCACGCACTCCAGGCCCCTACCAGCTGCTCCTTCTGATGATATACAGCCGCTCAAGAAGCATCTATTATGCGCCTCCTGTATGCCAGGCACTGTGCCAGTGATAGATAAAAAGGCAAAAATACAGTCCTGGTTCTCACAAAACTCCCAGTCTAATGAGGAAGGTGTGTCAGTCAACAAGCATATATTAAGTGCCTACTGTATGCCAGGCACTGCACCAAACACTGGTAATACAGAAAAGGGCAAAAATACAGTCTAATGAGGTTGACAGGTCAGTCAGTTGACAGGCATATATGAAGCACCTACTATGTGCCAGGCAGTAAAGTTAGAAAGGAAGGCAAAATACAGCCCTGCCTCCAAGTCTAGTGGGGGAGACATGTAAACAGCCAGTGCCAATAACTAGAGACAGGATAACTGGCAATAACCCACAGAGGCAAAACATACGCCTCAGGAGGGAGAGGGAAAAGCTTTCTGTGCAAGGGGAGCTCTTTACTGGGGCCTGAACCAAGTCAGCAAAGGTAGGATTGCCTAAACTCTGCGGGCATACAGTAAGCACTTAATAACTGTCTGTTGACTGACTCCCGGATTGCCCCGGACACTCTAAACCTCCTGAGTCTCTCTTCCCCACCCCCATACTTTCAAAGCTGACTTTTTGGGCCCAAGGGTAGGAGTTTGCATTTATCGCATGAATTTCCTCTGATTCTGCCCTTGGTGCTGGCCCGCTGAGCCCGGAACCCTGGTCTCTGCCCCTCAGCTGTCCTAAGGTGGGGGCTCTGGGAGCTCCCTGGCCCATTAGTGGGGTGAGGTGGCCAGCCCACAGTCAAGCCCTGGTTCTGAGGATGTGGGAAGCAGAGGAGGAGAACGGTGCCTAACTAATGAGCCGAGGCCCAGGTGTAGCCCCCTCCGTAGGGGCTGGGATAGGAAGGAAAGGCTGCTCCAGCTTAGACAAGGCCCCTGCTGAACCCCGATTTTAACCCTGAGACGCTCAGGCCCAGGAAGGCCGGGGACTTGCCCAGGGTCACTACGGGCCCAAGCCCAGATCGGAAGCCAGGTTCTCCTAGTTCCCAGTGCAGTTCCTTATGGACGTGGTGACCAAGGAGGCGACTGGCCCGTGCCCCTTCCCTCTCCTCCAGCCCAAATCAATCAGCAGCCCACCTCTAAACCCTCAGCCAGGTGGTTTAAAGGGGCGAGACTTAGGGCAACTCTTGGTGTGAGAATGATCTGCCCCCCAATATCTGGGGCCCCAAAGATCCCACCTGCCCCCCAATACCTGCTTTCTCCCTGTGCTCCAGTCCAACCTTGTCAGCAACCCCCACACTGACCCCATATAGAAGGTATAACAGGGGTCCTGGCCTTTTCCCAAGAGCCCCAGAGAGTGGGGGGGCTCTCAGTGGTCTCCCAGTTGAGGAGACTCTCAGGGCAGCTGGAGGGGGTTCCCCAAGTCCTCCCTCATCCCCCCCCGGACAATCAGCCACCAGGAGCAGCGGGCGGTGGTCAAGTCTAGTGCCAGCCCTGGCTTCTGGCCTCCCTGCCCCCCCACCCGGATTAATGCTATTGATCGCTCTGTAGCTGAATTCCTGGCCTCTGTCCCCCCACCCGACCTCTGCCCCCCCAACCCGGCCTCTGCCCCCCCTCTAACCCTGATGCCCAGGCTGCCAGGTCAATCTTGTTAGTGCCCTGCTGGCTCCCATCACTCTCCTGCTCAAACACTGGCAGTGGCTCCCAGGTGCCCACAGGACCAGCCCCGTTCAGTTCAGCTAACACTCAGTAAGGAGGCCCCGGGGCCTCCGCCTCCAAACCAGGGGACGCAGAGAAGCTCCCAAAGGAGGCCGGTGGAGCCTCACTGCAGGGCGCTACCGTGCTGGAGAAGGGGCTGGAGGAGCCGGGAGTCCATGTGTCTGGGGCTGCCCTGGCCCAGAGCAGAAAGGGCCCTCACCCCTGAGGGAGCGGCTGAATTTCGGTCAGAAATCGGGGGCGGAGACGGTGATTGGGGGGGTCTCACGCCTGCCCCAGGTTGCAGACCCCCAAACTCTACCTTAACCGGGCTGAGAAGGTCTTTGTGCGAAATGCAGCTGCGCTCTGACCCCCCTCGGAGCCGGGGGGCCGCTCTAAGGCCTCCGCAGAGGCTGCGCCCCCTCCCCACACACGGGAAGCCCTCCCCGCGGTTTTCTGCCCACGCCCTGTCCATCTGCCACCCCTCTCTCTGCCCCATGACCCCCCGCGGCTTGAAGGTCACCCTCTGCCTCCCGGAGCCCCCGAGGCCTGAGGCAGCAGCAGGGACGGGCCTGGGAGCTTTACGGGATAATCTGGTCTTTGAGGGGATGAGCGGCCTCCTGACAGCCCAGGAGCCCAAAGCCCTCGAGATTAGCGTTCTCCCGGCACCCCGGGGGGCCGGGGCTTAGGGTACCGGGTGGGGCTGGGGAGAGGATTTGGCCAGAGCTCAGATTAAACCGCAGAAGGCGCCTGGAGCTCAGGGGCCGGGCGGGAGAGTGGGACAGGAGGGGCCGAGAGGGGAGGGGAGAGCGGGCTCTTCGGGGGGGCCTCATCATGGGGGGGCCCAGAAGGAGGGGGCAGCTCCCGCTGACGGACACCCTCGTCACCCTGTCTCAGGCCCCCGGGGGGGCAAAGGATCCCCTGGGCCTCAGTTTCCCTCTCTGTAAAATCAGGCCTTACCTAGCTCACATGCTCTTACTCTGAACAAGGCAGGGCTGAAGCTTGGCACTACCCGATGCCCCCTGGGTATGAGCCAAAGTCCAGGCAGAGCCGGGGCACGTGGGTCAGGAAAAGGGGGCACAGACACTGATGGCGGGGGTGCACCTGGGCCGGCACATGACTTTGGGGGGCCCGGACCCCTCGGGGCTTCCTCACTGCCTCAGGACAGCCCCCCCAGAACTACGGAGCAGGTCTGGTACAAAGGGAAGGGGCTTGGGCGGGCACACTCTGAAAATGGCCGGGAAGTGCTGCAGGTGCCAGCGCCTAGCGTGACCCTGCCCTGCTTGTGGAGTTAGTCCGGACCCTCCCCTTAACCAGCGCCCCTGCTTCCTATCTCTTTTCTCCCTGCAGCTGCCGGGCTGACCCCGGGCACTCCCCCACTCAATGAACTTCAGTAGCTCCCCATCACCTCTAGGACGAGTACAGTTCTGGTGCTTTTAGAGCTTAACTTTGCAGCCTTCTCCTTCTTGCTCCCCTTCGGGCCCTCTCAGGCACAGCCTGACCCCCATCAGCCTCCCGCCCAGCGCCCCTCTGGGTCCTGACCCTTGTGAGGGCCCTCCGCCCCCCACACTTATCCGGCCTTTAGTGTGGGCATGCTAGGCCTGTACCCCCCCCAGGGGGCTCCTCTAGCAGAGTGTAAGCTCCCTGAGGCCGGGGGGAGGGGCTGCCTTTTTGCTTCCCCTGTATCCAGTCGGTGCCTAATAAGCGATATTGTGCTGTAGGTTGACTGTAAGCCCTATACCCCAGAGAGAAGTGAGCTCCCTTCTGAGATGGTCCCAGTGCGGAAGAGAGGAAGCACAGAAATCTCCAGGGAGGGTACGCGGCCGCCCAGGCCTGGATCCACTGCCGCGCTTTGTCCGCCTGAGACTCAGCCTTCTCTTCCACAAAATGGGCACGGCCGCCTCCGAAACGCCCACCCATGGGGGGCCCCAGGGGCCGCTAATGCCCAAGAGAGCCACCTGGAAGGTGCGTTTGTTTTCTCCGTCACGTCCCCCGGAGAGGGGGCCCCCGCGGCCCAGCACGGGGAGGCCCCCGGCTCCCTCGCCCGCAGCCCTGGCAGGAGGCAGGCTGGCCGCTGGGCCCGCCATTGGTATGCAGAGCCACGGCCCAGGCTCTTTCTGCTCCGACGCCCGTTTTAAGAATCCCTCCCTGGCATCAGGCGTTGTGGTTGCCAGGCAACCAGCTCCCCACATCCTCCCTCCTCCCTCGCCTGCTCCCTCCTCCTGCCCCTCCTGCTGCTGGTTTATGGCGGGCCTGGGATCTATTTCACTTGTCACTAGCAGGCCCCGCCCCCGCCGGCTCGCTTCACCTGGGGGGGCGCAGCTGGTGGACCCCCGACCCAGGGCTCCGGACTTCCCTGGGCCCAAAGCCTGTGTCCTGGCAGACAGATCGGGGACCCCGAGGAGGGGGGACCCCAGGATGGGGAAGTGGGCCCACGGGGAGCTCTGGGCTGGGAAGGGCATCTGCCTCCGCCCTGGCCCCAGGCTCTGCCAACCAGTCAGCGGGGGAGAGGGAAAGGGGGCGGGCAACACTCTCAAGTGGGGCAGCTGGACTTCCAAAAGAAATCAGAGAGACAGACAGACAGACAGAGACACAGACACAGAAAGACACACAGAAAGAGAGACACAAAGACAGACAGACAGACAGAGAGAGGGGGAGACAGAGAGAAAGAGGCACAGAAAGACAGAGACAGACA
>JAJPUD010028747.1:3771-14444 GCA_023553655.1 Myrmecobius fasciatus
TCACACCCTTAAATAAATATTATAACAGCTAAGACACTAGGCTGTGTCTTTATCACATATAGGATAGGAAAAAAAGAACACACAGTGAACTAAGATTTAGGAATCTTGGGTTTTGTACTACTTTTGCCATTAACAAGCTGTGTGGTTTGGCAGTTTTCACATCTTTAGAATGAGGAACTCAGCCTAGATGATTTTTAATATTCCATTTCAATTCCTATTTCTATTGGTCTCTCAATAGTTACTGCTACAGAATACTGTTTTCTTGCCTGTACCATTGTATGCTGTGTTGCAAACTGTATATCACTGATGAATGAATTATAACAAATATTTTCAACCTTATGCGAGGAGATCTATAGAGTCTGCTGTTTAAGGAACAACTTGGAAATGCTTTTCATTTCAGTACGCTATCCACATGATATTAAATTCTTAAAAAAAATAGAATGATCCTCAGTATTGAGTAACAACTAGAGACAGTGATATTATGGTGGAAAAGGGGACAAAGGGTAATAAAAATCACATAGTTTTTAGAAGATGAGAAAATATTCTTATAGATTAACGATGAGAGCTTTGTTTTATGATTGGCACACTGAAATTTAATAGAAAGACTGTATTGCTTCATTGTTAATATTCTTATGTTAAACAAAATTGAAAGATAAAAGGAAATTGTAGCTACAAGAGAGGATGGCTCATAGGTCCTGTTTGAACAGGCAAATGAAGCTATTAAAGGAGTGTTTTAATCAGAAACCCATAAACAGCAATGCATATTGGGTCATAGCATAATTTTTCATCTCACCTTGCTGTGCTTGTGATAAGCATAAGCAAAAATAGCACTATGAAAATTACTGTGCCTTATATACCAACATCTTTTTGCAAAGGAAAAAGAAGTAAAGTAATTCTGTGAATAATTTAAAAATACCCTGCAAAAAGGGTCAAAAATGCTTTAAGAATCGTTAACTTCAAAGCAAAAGTGGATGAGGGGAGAACTGTAAAAAAGTATATTCAAAAGTTTGTTTCAGTTCAAGAAATAAAAGCTACCAAAGGCTCTTGGATATCTCTAATATCTTAAACCTATTGATATCTCAAAACATTTTTGGCCTGAAAATAATCAGAAGGATCTAGACATGATAATCACAGCATAATATCCTAATAAATGCAAGAGACTATTAAATAACTGATTAACTGATTTGGGAATCATATCTCAATCATCTGTCGATGTTGAAGTCAACCACTGATATAGGAAATGTGGACACTGACCAAAAAATGCTGATACAGAGTGGAAGCATTTACTACAGAACCGTGAATAATGCAAAACATTCACCTTCATCTAAAGATCTCAGAAACAAGCATAATCAACAAAATGCTTAATACCTTTCCCAAGTAGAAAGGCACACAATCAATATCAATGTAATGTTAAAATATTATGGAGAAAGATAGTGGAAGATTACTAGTAGTACCGCATCATAAAAAAGTATGGGGCAGTGGAAGTGAAAACAAAAATATTCAGAAAGTTCAGCATAATGCCCAAATGAGACATATCAACTCCAAACGTTTCAGAGTTGAAAATGCAATAAAGACAACAAAAAGATGGAAAATGGAAGAAATCTGATACTGTTTAATAGTGACATTTTCATCTTCATTGGTGGTTGAACTAGATATGGAGAGTAAGAACTAGGCCCCCTCTCTACCTCACTGTAGGACATGATCATTTTTGTGCTGATAAATATTCAAAAGCCATTATTTCCAGAAAAAGGACAAATGACAAACTGTTATTAAATGCAAGTTAATTTATATTACTATCATTTCCCCCATAATTTTCTTAAATGTAATCAACAACCACAATAAATAAATAAATACATAAACGACTGAATGATTAAACAAACAAATAAATAAATAAAGCCCTGATTTAGTATTTGCTGATATTCAAAGTATAAATGCTTAGATAGAAAACTTAACAGTTGACTCTCATGAGCAAAGTTGAATTGACTGCAGCATATCTCTGGATGTGATAAAGCTGAAATGACCATTATGAAGATTAGGCTACAAAGAGCAGCTAGAAAAGACCAAATGCACACCAAGGAATCCATGCCAGAAACAACACGCTCTTGAAAACAGAGGATCATCTTACAACACATATTAGGGATTTAAAGTTATTAAAAGAAAGAGAAAAAGTTATGAGCCCATAAAGGTAATCCAGAAAACTTGATTAATTGCATGATCATTTGGTTAGCTTTTCCATTTTATTAAAGTTTTCTGAGAATGACTATATATCGAAGCAAAGTATCATTGATGAAAAATGAGACAAGAATAAGGCCTTTGCAAATGTATTTCTAATGAAAAATTTTAATACTATGAAAACTATAAAAGTCAAAGAAATAATAGATCTCACTTGAGAATGTAAGAAGCTATCATGGTCATTGTTTGTTGACTACAGAAATGCATTTGATGAGGTATATCAAATCATAGCTTTAAAGTCTTTTCCACTCAGGAATCCTTTATACAAAATACCTTGATAAATGTGGTCATACAAATAATTCAACAAACCTGTGATTATTGTCATGGGAGATATATAACAAGTTGTATGCTTGCCTGACATTTTTCTCACTGTCATGGAATATGTGTTATACAAGGTCCAAAAAGAAGAGATATTCCTAAGATGTAAATCCTCCTGATGCTGCTGCTTATGAAACAGGTATTGTATTCATCACAACAATTCCCATTATTACGAAATCTCTTAAATGAAATCCATGCTTATACAAGAGACTGGCCTATTTATTTTTTTCTATATGCAAAAAGGAAATGAATGAACAATGCTTATTATTCACACTGGGCTCTGCAAATTAATGATTATTTCATTTGGGACAATATTATACCTATCTTGGGTAGATATTGAATGGGACAATGATAAATGCAAAATCAAATATGAAGAAAAGAATTAGTTGGGTCAATTTAGGGAAAATGTGAATAGTCAAAAAGGTTAGAAACCAATGAATTAGATAATCTGTAATGCTCATTCCAGTTCCAGAAATCAATTAATTTGTTATTTCTGGACAAAAATATTAAATAGATTGGAGGGATGGGTTAGAGCAAAGACATCAAATGCTACACCTCTGGCATTTATTTTTGTGTGCATACAAATTCTATCTAGAAGTCAATACAAAGTCAAGTGATGGTCCCCATTAAGCTTCTACTAATTTCTGACTAGAGGTGGGTCAGAATTCTTCATTGTTTTATTAAAAATAATCCAAATAAGTCTGGTCTCTCTATAATTATATCAAGACCATGCATATTTCCTTATATATTAACAGCTTCCAGATGGTGGGTGCATTAAAATAAAACCAAGACTAATGAAAGTGTGAGGAAATATTAGTAGAGGACAAAACCTATAAACACTAAGATGATGCTTTTCCAACTTGTTTCCTTGCTTTGTAAAATGCCACTGGCAAGAATAATGCTGCTTCCATAATGTTACTAGAGTGGTGTATTAGTAAAGCAGCATGTCAACTTCATAAAAGGGTAATGACTTCCTTAAGTGATAGTAAAATAAGCTTTCATGCTGAGATATGCTGAGACACAGTTACTGTTCCTCTATAGCAGGAGTAGCTGCATTACCTACTTTGTATTTCAATTTTTCACTAACTGAAAAAAAATTACAATAATGTTCACATTTTCCTCCCTGTGGTATGAAGAAGAACCTGGTGGAGATCACTGATAAATTCTTGATATGAAATTTGTACTTATTTTGACAGTCTTCTTAATAGAAGCCCGCTATGGGGACACAATTATCTGATCATAGAATTTTCCCACTGATATCTCATTTCTCTTTCATTGAATGCATATGTGTGTGACTCCTCCACTGATTCACTTTCAGAAAAGTAGCTAATGAGACATACCTGAAAGTCAATTTAGAGGTAATGCTACATGCAATACAATTGAATGAAGCATATTTACCCACAATTAAAACCAACACTGGAACTGGGCATAGTGGGTTATGCCTATAATACCTGCTAAAAAGGAGGGTGGGGCTGGAGAATATCTAGAGCACTGGAGTTCTGAGTGTAATAGCTGAAGTGAACTGTGTATCCCAATTAAATAAGGCACCAATTTGATGAGTCATGGTTTGGTGCTGGAGAAGTAGAAGTTACTCAAAGTGAAACAAAACAATCCAGACTGAAATAGAATGGCTAAAAGCTTCCATGATGACGAATATTGAGATCTGCATATGATTGGCTGCTGCATTTCTGGCTTGGATCAGATTTGAGACCTGATCTAAAAAAAAATAAAAAAATCATACACATACGCACACACACGGATATATGTATACTCTTATACATAAATATACATACACATGAATGTACATATATACTATTTCTTATGTGTGCATATACATATTGATGCATATATATATATATATATAATAAAATATAACAATACCAACTATTGCTTCTGGTAAGAAAGAATCTTAAATTTTTGTCTGTTCTAATGATCTTTCTAGAGTAAAAGACATATGGTTGGGATGTTCTTTCTCTAAAATCTCCAGTGACTGAGTTTCCATATCCTTTTCTAACCTGTGATGAAAAGATCAGACCACATGGTTGTCAAGGCACCTTCCAGCTAAGAAATTATCTGCTGTTACTCTTACAGGGGAAAAAAAGCTTTCTTTCACCTAATCTTAAACTTTCTAGCTTAAGATTTATTTTATTTGCTTTGAGGAAAAACCATGATTATATATATATATATATATATACATATATATATATATCTTCAGAAAACAAGCACAAGAAATACACATCTTTTTCAAGGGAAGGATGAAGGGGAGGAGGAATTAATGACTTTTCTGATTATTCATGCTTTCTTCTTCCCTTCCTTCTTTCTTTTCTTCCTTCCTTCGTTCCTTCTTTCCTTTTTTCTCTATTTTTAAATTAAATCTCACTATCTCATCTCTATTGGATATATAACTGAAAACCAGATCCAACTAATGATCAGTATGGGAGCTTTGACCTACTCTGCTTCTTACTTGGGCCAGTCAGGCCTCCTCAACAATCCTGATGACACCCCACTCCTGGGATTCAGCACATTGTTTTCAAATTTAGTGTAGACCCACAATTCCTTTTACCCACTGCAGTCAAAAACTACTGAGCTCTGTCAGCCTCTGTCTCTCCAGTAGTTGGGACAAAAGGAAGAGACCACCACAAAATTTTATTTCTTAATAATAACAATAATTTCTTAATAATAAAAACTACCTTGATGAATAATTTTGTAGAAATGACCCTAGATTCTTCACTTTAAATTCAGTGATGTACAACTTGATAACATAGTATTGTACAATTCAGTAATCATATATATTAAATACTACTGAGTAATGTACTGGGCTAAGATTTTTGAAAAGAGTGGTCCCTACACAAGATGACCTTGCATCATTCTAATGAGAAGAGGCTTGTGGATTGTGCTAAGTTGCAATAGTGCTCTGTGTGTGTGTGTGTGTGTGTGTGTGTGTGTGTGTGTTTCTTTATGATTCAATCTCAAGCATTTGGACATGATTTTTTTTTAAATCCAATGTAACTCATGAAATTATTTACTAAGGAGTAGAAAACCTTACAATAGTTACACTGGGAAATATTTCAGAAAAAAGGATAAAATCTTTAAAACACAGAAAAATGATTTCCTCGTTGCTAGTGGACATTTGATTCATCGGTTCAATTTATGCATAACTCTCTTCTCTTTCCCTTTCACCACAAAGCAAAAATGGGACCAAGAAGGGAGAAAAGATTTTTTTTTTTTCCTGTCAAGTTTGGGCAAAGCCTTTTTCCTCTTCCCTTCTCAATAGAAGAAGTATGGTTCAATAGATAATGCACTAACTCTCTAGTGAAAAGTTAAAATAATTTTAATTTTGTCTGAGACAAAACAGCTTTATGACTTCCTGTAAGTTACTCCACTGCTCTTAATCTCAATTTCCTCATTTGTGAAATGTAAAAAAATCATACTACCTATTTCAGAGTACAAATTGGATTTAATGTTGTATGTGTCCTGAGGTGAAAGGATCCATGAGTTATATTTTCTTATTAGGTATAGCAAAAGCTTCTTAAGACATAGAGCATAGATCTGGAGCTAGAAGAAACTTGAAAAATACATTTCTTTATTTTTACAACTGTGTAAACAGAGATTCAGATTTATTAAGTGATTTCTTTAAGGTTATACAAGTAAATAAGTAAAAAAGGAAGAATGTGAATTCATGTCCTCTAACTCCAAAGTAAAATAGAGTTTTACTTAATAATTGATTTAAATTGTATTGAAATTAAAATTGCAACAAAGCATAAAGAGTCATCTGAAAGGTGAAGGCAGAAAATCATCTTAGTATGCTGAGATTGGTTAATTTTTTTTTATTCATTCTGATCAAGTAACAATAACAGGAGCCAAGATGGCGAACTGCAGACAGCGTTCTCTGTAAGCTCCTAAGACCTTCCCTCAGACACAGACAAACTGAGCCTCTGAACTGGTTCTGGAGTGAGGGCTTCACCAAACACTTGGACTACAACGCACTTCTATCAAATATCTACTTTGAAAGAACTTCTGAGGTCAGTTTTAGACTGGCAGGGGATTGAGCAGCTCCCAGCGCTCAGAGGCCAGTGCGCAGCTGGGGTGCAAGTCTGGGGCTGGGACGGACCAGAAGATTTTAGGCTGCCAGGAAGTCCCTGGGAGACCCTTGGGCCACTTTGCTCTGCTTGCAGGCAGGTGCTTTGGCAGGTCTACCTTTGATAAAGGGTGGATTGAGAGCAGCTGAAAGTGTGGTCCTAGTGCGGATCTAGCCAGATCAGCCCCAGACAGGAAGTCAACTCCGCAAACTGCCCCAGGGCAAATTGAAATCCCGTCTGTTGCTGCTGCCACTGCTGCCCCTGCTGCTGCTGAGGCTGCAGAATTCCCTGCTGGTGACTGATACCTCAGCTAAACATCATGAGCAAGAAGAAGAGAGCTCTCACCATAGACAGCTTTTAGGGAGAGAAACTAGAGCAGTCCCCAGATCCTGAGATTCTGAAAACAATCCCAGATAAAGCCACAAAGGTGGACTTAAGCTTGTCTCCCTTTCAGAAGGCTTACCTGGAAGATTGCATAAAGAATCTCAAAAGAGAGCTAGAAGAAGATTGGGGAAATAAACTGAGAGCAGTGCAAGAAGGAAACATCGCCCTGCAACAGAGATGTGAAAAACTGGAAAATAAGTCTGGTGAATTGGAAAAAGTCACCAACTCACTGGAAAATAAAAATAGTGAATTGGTAAAAGACAACAATTCACTGAAAAACAAAATTAGTGAATTGGAAAAAGACAACAATTCACTGAAAAATAAAATTGGCAAAATGGAAAAAGAATGCAATGAACCAAAAAATTCAATTGGCCAGTTACAAAAGGAGCTAAAAAAGATAACTGAAGGAAATAATACCTTAAAAATTAAAATTGAACAAATTGAAATGAATGACTCAATAAGACTTCAAGAATCAGTCAAACAAAAACAAAAAAATGAAAAAATAGAAGAAAATATGAAATATCTCCTAGGAAAAACAACTGACTTGGAAAACAGATCCAGGAGAGACAATCTAAGAATTATTGGACTCCCTGAAAGTCACGATGAAAAAAAGAACCTTGATGCTATCTTCCAGGAAATCATGAAAGAGAATTGCCCTGATGTTTTAGAATCAGAAGGCAAAATTGGTATTGAAAGAATCCACCGATTACCTCCTGAAAGAGACCCCAAAATTAAAACCCCAAGGAATATCGTGGCCAAATTTCAGGACTATCGCACCAAGGAAAAGATATTACAAGCTGCTAGAAAAAAACAGTTCAAATACCGAGGAACTGTCATTAGAATTACACAGGATCTGTCAGCTTCCACTTTAAAGGATCGAAGGGCCTGGAATCAGATATTCCGAAAGGCAAAAGAACTTGGATTACAGCCAAGAATAAGTTATCCAGCTAGAATGAGCATCATCTTCCAGGGAAGAAGATGGTCATTTAATGATACAGGAGAATTTCACCTATTTCTAATGAAAAGACCAGATCTGAACAAAAAAAATTGACCTCCAAAGACAGAACTCTAGAGAAGCGTAAAAAGGTAAAAAGGAAAGAACTCTCGAGAACTATATCTCTACTAGGGGTATCCTTAAAGAATGGGGGTATAATTTGATTTTACTTTGATAATAATCGAAAAGAAATTAGAGGTGGAAGGTATATCATACTGTAAAAAAAAGCGGGGAGGAGAAAGGAGGTAAAATAAAGTAAAAAAAAAGAAGGTAAAATAAGGCAAAGTCTCATGAGGAGACATAAAAAATCTAATATAATTGAGGGAAAGAAGGGAGGGTAATGAGTATTGTGTAAATCTTACTCTCATTGGATTGGGCTCTAAAGGAGCATATCAGACACATTTGATTTCAGGGCAAAACTTGGCCCTCTGTATAGGGAAGTAGGAGGGAAAGGAGGAAAAGAAAGCGATAAATTAATAGAAGGATTATGGGAAAGGTGTATAAAAGAGGGAGGGCTCTAAAGGGGGGAGGACTGTTAGAGGGAGGTGGTCATCAAAAATAAAATACTGGGGAGGGGGGAAGGGAGTAAGGGGAAAGGGAAGAGAAAAATATAACTTTGGGTAAACAAGATGGCAGGAAATATAGTCATTTTAACTGTGAATGTGAATGGGATGAACTCTCCCATAAAGCGGAAACAGATAGCGGACTGGATTAAAAGCCAGAATCCTACAATATGTTGTTTACAAGAAACACATTTAAAACATAGAGATACACACAGAATGAAGGTAAAGGGCTGGAGCAGAATCTTTTATGCTCAAGTGAACAAAAAAAAAGCAGGGGTAGCAATCCTTATCTCAGATCAAGTAAAAGCAAAAATAGATCTAATTAAAAGAGATAAGGAAGGAAACTATATTTTACTAAAGGGTACCATAGACAATGAAGCAGTATCAACACTAAACATATATGCACCAAGTGGTATAGCATCCAAATTCCTAGAGGAGAAACTAACAGAGATGCAAGGAGAAATAGACAGTAATACTATACTAGTGGGAGATCGCAACCTTGCTCTCTCAGAATTAGATAAATCAAACCACAAAATAAATAAGAAAGAAGTTAGGGAGATAAACAAAATGTTAGATAAGTTAGGTATGACAGATCTCTGGAGGAAATTGAATGGTAATAGAAGGGAGTATACTTTTTTCTCAGGGGTTAATGGAACTTATACGAAAATTGATCATGTGTTAGGGCATAAAAACCTCAAAATCAAATGTAGAAAAGCAGAAATAGTAAATGTATCCTTTTCAGATCATGATGCAATAAAACTCACATGTAATATAAGGCCAGGAGAAAATAGACCAAAAGTTAATTGTAAATTAAATAATCTAATCCTGAAGAATGAATGGGTGAAAGAGCAAATTATAGACACAATCGAAAATTTCATCCAGGAGAATGACAATAATGAGACAACGTACCAAAATTTGTGGGATATGGCCAAAGCGGTTATAAGGGGTAACTTTATATCTCTAGATGCTTATTTGCATAAAATAGAGAAAGAGAAGATCAATGAATTGGGCTTACAGCTAAAAAAGCTAGAAAAAGAACAAATTAAAAACCCTCAATTAAATACCAAATTTGAAATTCTGAAAATAAAAGGTGAGATTAATAAAATTGAAAATAAGAAAACTATTGAATTAATAAATAAAACTAAGAGTGGGTTTTATGAAAAAACCAACAAAATAGATAAGCCTTTAGTTAATTTGATCACAAAAAGGAAAGAGGAAAATCAAATTGTTAGTCTCAAAAATGATAAGGGAGAACTTTCCTCCAATGAAGAGGAAATTAGAGTAATAATTAGGATTTACTTTGCCCAACTTCATGCCAATAAATTTGATAATCTAAATGAAATGGAGGAATATCTTCAAAAATATAGATTGCCCAGGTTAACAGAAGAGGAAATAGATTATTTAAATAGCCCCATTTTAGAAAAAGAAATAGAACAAGCTATTAATCAACTCCCTAAGAAAAAATCTCCAGGGCCAGATGGTTTTACATGTGAATTCTACCAAACATTTAAAGAACAATTAATTCCAATACTATACAAACTATTTGAAAAAATAGGGACAGAAGGTATACTACCAAATTCCTTCTATGATACAGATATGGTGCTGATAGCTAAACCAGGTAGGGTGAAAACAGAGAAAGAAAACTATAGACCCATTTCCCTAATGAATATTGATGCAAAAATTTTAAATAAGATTTTAGCAACGAGATTACAGAAAGTTATCTCCAGGATAATACATCTTGACCAAGTAGGATTTATACCAGGAATGCAGGGCTGGTTCAATATCAGGAAAACTATCAGCATAATAATATTAATAACCAAACTAACAAAAACTATATGATTATCTCCATAGATGCAGAAAAAGCTTTCGATAAAATCCAACACCCATTCCTATTAAAAACACTAGAGAGTATAGGAATAAATGGTCTTTTCCTTAAAATGATTAGTAGCATGTACTTAAAACCATCAGCAAGTATCATATGTAATGGAGACAAACTAGAACCATTCCCAATAACATCAGGAGTGAAACAAGGCTGTCCACTATCACCATTACTATTTAATATTGTATTAGAAATGTTAGCTTTGGCAATAAGAGAAGAAAAAG
>JAJPUD010028749.1:0-10000 GCA_023553655.1 Myrmecobius fasciatus
TAGGTTAGGTTAGGTTAGGTTAGGTTAGGTTAGGTTAGGTTAGGTTATGTTGGGTTTGTTGTATTGGGTTTTAAGCTTCTGAATAGTTGAGTGAAATTATTAGGAGTGGAAAAGGAGCTAGTGGAGAGATATAAATATAAACAGACAAAAAGTTGGGAAGATCAAGTACACATTTAGAAGGCAATAGGCTAAATCAGGAGAATTACGTCTTCTTCAGAATTAAGGAGGCAGAAGACATAAGTTTTGAGATGACAAATACAAGAATTAAGGGAGCTCCTTCCCATTGGATTGTCTGAAATGTCAGAAGTGAGACAAAAACTGGTGGGATACAGTTGGAGGAGCTGGTGGAATGCAGTTGGAAGCTAATAAAGTTAGGAGCATAACAACTTACTAATAGTATAATACAGTAACTTTTAAATAATAAAATAATAATTTTTACTATTTGTACATTTCTTACAACCTTGTGAGATAGGTAGTGTAACTATTAACACCTATTTATGTTTGAGTTAACTAAAACTTAGAAAGATGAAATAACATGCTTAGTTATAGCCAATATTTTGAACAAAGATTTAAACTCAAGATTCTTTCCTTTCTTGATTATTTCCTAATTATCTTAATTCTAATACCTTCCCCTTGATTTAAAATTTTTTCAGCATATAGCTTGTTTGTATAGTTATTTATATGTTGTCTTCCCCATTTGAACGTGAGATCCTCAGAGCTAGACTTCTGTTTCTATCTTTCCTTGGATCTCCAATATTTGAGCACAGTGCCTGACACACAGTAGATGGTTAGTAAATGTGCACTAAGTTCAATGAAAGTTTAGAATATTGTGGAGAATAAAATGGGGAACCAATAAGTGATTTGTGTATTGCCAAATATTCTGCTTTTCAAAGAGTAGTCTTCTCATATATTAAATGCTTCTGCATATCTTTGTGTCTATATCTATTCCTTCTCCTTCCAATTGTCCTTATTTTAGGTTTGCAGCTGGATTCTGAGGAATAGCTTTCTCTGTGTCTCTCTGTATTCTCTGCACCAATGACCCCTACCTAATTTCTCCTCCTTTAGGTCTTTTGTGAGTTACATCTATTGTACTTTATCTTATAGGCAGTTTTTAAATAAAATTATATACAAATTATTGTAATTATATTATTTTATGTTACATATAATTACAAATTATATATAATATACAAAGCTTATTATACATGATATATCATTATTATATATTAATATAACATTCTATTATGTAAAAATTATAATAAAATACTAATTTTATTCTCTAATTGTTATATTTTTATAATTGTTATTATATTATAATATATTATAAAGTAGATCTATGATATATTATTATATTATATATTAATATAGCATGTTCTATTATATATAAAATTATAATAAAATACAAATTTTATTGTTCTCTAATTGTTTCTAGTCCATACAATTGAATTATAAACTCTTATTTCTTTTGTATTTACCACATGAGTAGTAACTTAGGAAACATTTACTGAAGACTTTTTGATTGATTAATTAATTGATAAACATAATGGAGGAAGAACTAGAATAGCAAGTGAATGAGGAAGATCCAATGTAGCAGAGTGTAAGGTCATTCAAAATTGTGCATAGAAAGAGAGTTTAGAAATATTGAAATAGTTATAATTCTTTCTTGAAGTTTCCAGAGAAGCACTACTGTGTTAAAGGGATTGAAAATGTTTTTTAGGGATTTCAATTTAGAGTACATATGATTTAAGTAAGAAAGCAACTTCTTTTTTAATAAGAACAGTCACAAGTAAGTTTAAAACATGCCTATCAGGGCAGCTAGGTGGCACAGTGGATGATGAGCACCAGCCCTGAATTCAGGAGGAACTGAGTTCAAATCTGGCCTCAGAAACTTGCTGGATGTGTAATGTTGGGCAAGTCACTTAACCCTGATTGCCTCAGCAAAAAACAACAACAAAAACTATGCCTATCAATCTCTGACTTGTTATTGTTATTTTTAACATTACTTGAATATAATCTGGAATTTTTCCATTTGACCTATATTGATAAAAAAAAATCTCATTTTCTGACTAGAAATTGTTGACTATTTTAAATGTCAGTGTTAAGATATTTAGTTTACATGATTAATTTAATTGAACTTTTATACCACAGCAATTTTGTGACACAATTGAAATGTGGTGTTGGTGAATTTCTATAAGTATGGAGATGATTGGGAATACAGTGGGCCTCTAATGCCCTATAATTTCTTCCACCTGTATCTTTGTAGCTTTTTTAAAACTGAGAGTGAATAATTTCAGTAGCACACCTTTATTTTGGAAAAACCTGATTAACAGGAATTGACACTACTCAAGAATTATCTAGGCAACAGACTTAGCTATTAATATATAGGTATGTGTTTATATATTCTTCTTATATTAAAAAAATATTAGTGTCTAATCTAAAAAACTCCTAAAGAATGTTCTTATTTACAAAATATACAGGCTAAGGAGGTGAATTCTATTTGCAGTTCTACATGACAGTTTTATTGAACTTTAGGATCTTTGACAGAGAGAATTTTCACAGTTATAAAATAAACTCAAAGCATACATGGAGTAAGGTTTTGTAAGTAAGTGATTGACAAAAAGTGCTTTAACTGTGTATTCTTTAGTGAATAATTTTTATTTCCCATTCTTTGGAACTCAGGGAAATCTGGGAATAATTAGCTTCTTTAGCTGTTCTAATGGGAAGAAAAAATTGTTCTTTCTGATGCTGATTTTAGTAGGGCCACGGGGAAAAAAGCAAACATTTCCCAGCCTCTTGAACCTGGGCAACATGTTATTTTGTAAGAGATTTGAGACAAGCTCTGGCAAGTATTTCCCACGATCTGGCAAAGGTAAGGTTAAATCCCCTCCCCAGCTAGCTAACAAGTATCTAGCCTGTTAATTAGACTAATTAGCACCTGTTCAGGACAAAAATGCACTCAAGACTATTGGCCGTTAAGTAGTTGATTCCCTAGTGAAGTGTGTAAGAGCCCACAGGGGAGGTTTTCCCAACTCCTCTGGAAGCCACACTTGAGCTTTAAAAGGTTTAATTTAGTAAGTAAGCTTTCTAAACATAGATGTACTATCTTCATATACATAATTCCTATTTTCTTTTTTATTTATTTTTTTTATACTAAAATATTCTTCAGGTTTGGTAACAGTTCATTTTGTGTGTTCTTCAAATTTTAATGCTAATTTGAATAGTTCAGGCATCACCAATGCCAATATGGAAATATTCTTGGAGCTTGTGTCTTTTCTGTATTTACTTTCTTAGGCTCATGCTGCCCTGCTGTTCTGTAAATCAGGATTGAGAAAGTAGAGGTCTTGCTTTTCATAAAAGAGACAAATCTAAATTACCCAATCTTTAGTCTTAGCAGCTTAACTTTGATTCCTGAAAAAATTAGGGAAACTCTTAAGGAATATTTTTTTGATAATTTAGTTTGGAGAAAACCTAGAACTAAGACAACCTCATCAAGAACATAGTGCCAAAACAAGCTTTATTTTTGGTTAGGGTTAGGAATATGACAGAAATTTGAAGTCCTTAAAACCACTGCACAATAGAGACCACATGGAATCTAACCTCCTTTTGTATTGTTGCATTCAGTTTTTAGAGCTACATTTTATGAAACGTACTGATAATGGAGAACTTGTGGAGGATGGGGTGTGGAAAACAGGCTACGTAGGACAATTTGAAGGACCTGCAGATATTAAGACAAAGTCATTAAGTCAGATCCATAGTAGCCATCTACAAGTATTTAAAGGATGCCATGCGTAAGAGGGATTAGATGTGTTAAGTTTTCCCCTGGGACAATGAGTGTGAGTTCCTAATAAGCAAATTTCAATTGGATACAAGAAAAAAGATACTGATGGCTTCAGGCTTAACCTAGAGAACCTTCCATCATAATGTAGAAGTAGTTTTTCCTAATGTAGTTGAATCTTCTGCCTCTGAGGATCCTGTTATCCCTAAAATTCTTTAATTCTGATGAGTAATTTTTTGACTCATTTTTTCTCCCATTCCTTTCTCCTTTCCTTTTTCTATTTCTCCATTCTTCTTTTTACTTTCACATTCTTCTTTAATTCTTTTTAGTATGTATGACTTTTTCCAGATACTTAAAACTTAGTATAAGTGAATCATAAATGATTATAGATGTGGAAGAGTATAGAGAATAGGACTACTTTTACCAAAAAATAACTGTAGGAATTAAATTAGTTTCAATATGTATCCCACTTTTGCTTACTATCTGTGTAACTTTGATTAAGTTACTTAAATCGCCCTTGACCTCAAGTTTCTTAGCATTAGTTATGGGGATGACTGTGAAAGGTCTTCTGCCAAGGCCAGATTTAGTTGAGTCTTAAAGGAAGCCCAGATTTGAGAAGGAAAACTCTTCCAGGATTGAGGCAACCAATGAAAAGGCACAGAATTGGAAGATGGAGTAACCTTGGTAAAGAATAGAAAAATGACCAGTGTTATTAGATGATAGATTATATGTAAGGAAGAAAAAGATGGGCAAATTACTGCTCTCAAGGAGTTTACAAACTGAAGTTACAGAGTTTTATTTATGCAGACATATACAAACACAGGAATGTCTGTGGGTGTATGTTATCCAGATCCTACCACTGGGGGCAGCCAAGGGTCTTACCATTACTAATCTTCAGAGTACCATTGGACATGGCCAGCCGTGTTCTTGAGAAGAGTCAGGAGACAGAGGAGCGGGAATGAGAAGACAGCTTTATTTGGCAATCAGTTACATGTTCAGGAACTCCTCCTCAGCCTCTCCGCCTGCCTTCTTTTATGCCCTATATCTCTCAGTGCCGTGTGTAGGTCTAAAGAAATATAGACAAGTTAAAGCTGGGGAGGGTCTCCTCAGTTCTTTGTGCTCACATCTGTGCATTCATCACTGGTCAAGGTATTCTCATGCATGACTGCAAACACTCTGAAGTCCTCAGCAATGGTCAACTATCATTGTCTCAGTTTTCTGGAAAACAGTCCCTGATTACATGCACAATGGAGTTTGGAAGTGCCAACACCAGTCCTGCTTGTGCCCATTCTATTCAATGATGTTATACATCACCCTGATAAGTTGACCCTGTTCTAACCCAGCTTGGTATTTTCTCAAAGTAAGCCTCAACAAGGCTTCAGCAATGCCCTAACAGTATGTATTTTCATATAAACATATATGTACATATATTTCTTACATTGCCTAGATTTCCCACCTGTATTCTTATGCCTCCCCTCTCCCAATCTAGCCATCACTTATAATAAATATTTTTTTAAATTAAAAAGAAGAGGAAAAAAATCAACAAAATCAGTCAATACATAGAATCATACTGACATTTATATGGACTTCCACAGTGATAAAGTTGGCCTACTAAACAAAGAAAAAGAATATGGAAATGTCAAATCATGTCTCTCATGTGAGGCAAATCTTATTCTTTATTCTTTTTCAATTCTTTTGTTGTTCTTTCCATTTATTTGTATTATTGTTGTCATTGTGCAAAGTTTTATTGCCTATTTACCTTTATATTAGTTTTTATAATTTTCATGTTTTTCTCTATTAATTATTTTAATTTTGTGTTAAAGAACAAATTACATCACAATTTGTTTAATGATTACCCAGTTTATGGTTTTGAGTTATAAGCCATCACAAAAAGGTTACAAAGTTTTTGGTATATGAGGATATTTTTTCATTAATGACTTCATTGAAGTATAAACCTACTAATCCTCAGATTCAGAGGTATGGATATTTTGACCACTTTATTTCCATAATTCCAAATTGCTTTCCAGAATGCTATTACTAATTGATAGCTCTACCAACAATTCACTGATTTACTTGTCTTTCCCTAACTCTTCCAGCATTGACAATTTTGTCTTGTTTTCATTACAACCAATTTATTGATATGTAAATTCTGAGTTTATATCAAGCACCTTTTTCCTAAGTACTCAAGAAGTTGCCCTTAAAAGCTCCAAATTATTGATAATTCAAGACATAAATTGAAGCAACTCCTTTTATCATCAGATACAAAAAGATGACAAAAACAAAAAATAGGACTGTGGGAGAACAGACATACCGTTGCCCTGTTAGATGGCACAATGATATTTGTATCATCTTGTTTTTATGTTAATAAAAACCTAGAAACTAAGCAAGGGTTTCCCTACAGAAATTTTTTAAGCAAATTATAGTACATGATATATTGTGTTATAAGAATTGAATAAATGGACGGTTTCAGAGAAATCTGGGATGATTTGTTGAGCTGATACAAAGTACAGTGAACAAAACCAGGAGAACAATTTATATAACAACAACATTGTATACAATGACAATATCATAAAGAAAAATAACTTGGAAGACTTAATAACTGATCATTACATTCATCAACCACAATTGCATATGATTTAACATAAAGTATTCTAGTTCCTTCCTGACAGAGAGGTTGTAATCACAAGACAGAGAATGAGGCAGACATTTTGGATGTGACCAATATGGGAATGTATTTTGAAAATAAGTTATTTATTTAAAGGTGATTTCTTTTAGATAAAGTTACAGTTTTTATAGATCTGAGCCCAGAGTGTCCTTGACTGCTACATTAAGACTGTTAGTCTTAATGTCTGCATCAGGTTGGGTACAGTGTTAGAGAAGAAAAGGGGACATATATGAGAAATGTTATAGAACTTGGCAAGAAGGTGATTATGGAAGAGAATGAAGACTGAATTAAGAGCCTGTAGGTCTAGAAGGATGTTAGGGGATTGGCCAACTTTGGATATGCCCAGTTTATGATGCCTACAGAACAGCCAGTTTGAAATGTTCACTAAGCAGTTAAAGTTGTGTGACATATAGGTCAGGGGAGTGCTTAGGACTATATAAATATATCCAGAAAGTGCCACTATAGAGTTATTTGCAGTCAAAGTAGTTGATGAGATTACCAAAGAAAATAGTTTGAGAGAAGAAAAGAACACCAGTGGAGGAGCCTTGGGTAATACCCATGATTTTTTGGCTGGACCTTTATGGAGATCTAGCAAAGGAGAGAGCAATTAGATGAATAGGAATAGAACCAAAACACCTTCCAGGTGAAGAAGGTGATTGACAATGTCAGCGGCTGCAGAGAGATCAGAAATATGAGGATTGCAAAAAAGATCTTTAAATTTGGGCAAATAAAAGATAATTAGCATCTTTGGAAAGAGTGATTTTGATGGAATGCTGAAGTCAAAAGTCAGAGTACAAAGAATTAAGAAGGGTGTTGAGAGCAAGGGAAAAAGAAACTTCTATTATCCACAGCCTTAGAGATTTAGGATGGATCAAGGAATATATTTTTTTTTGAACATTGAGGAGATATGGGCATGTTTGTAAGTAGTAGAGAAGAAGCCAGTAGTGGACAGAGTACATCTAATATAGGGAACAATTTGATAGGGAAGATAGTATAAAATGGGATCACATAGTCATGTAGAGGATTAGACTACCTCTTCATTTAAAACAATGGTGAAATACATGATTGTAACAAAAAGCATCTGAATAATATGAAATGAGGAACATGATAAAAGAAAGCAACTTTTTCTGGGAATGGCCTCATTTTTTAAAGTGAAATATGTCAAATTTCTCAGCTGTTTGAATGGAAAATTATATGGGAAGTTTAAGGAGAAATGAAAAGGTTTAGACAAGCAAATCTGATTAGTGGAATAATGAATTTCCTAGGGAAGAAGGAAAGAATTGCCACATATAGAAGAGAGAGCTCAGGTGAGATTTTGAAATAGAAACTTGTAGTAGTATGGTTTCACAGTTTTCTCCAGCATCATTCAGTGGCAGATCAGTAGCAATGGAGGCATTGGATAGTGGAAATAGTCCAAGGCTTAAATCTAAAAAAGATTCAGATCTTGTACCCAAATAAACAAGGCACTCAAAGCAAGAAGACAAGACCAGCAGGAGCTTGTGTCCCGTACTGGGCTGATAGCCTGGAAAAGAACTGTGGGATAGAGGGATTGAAGGTAGCCTTGAAGATAAAAGAACAGGGTTTGAGGTTAGGCTGAGTTAAGGGCTTGACAGAGTGGTGGAATAGCACCAGTTTATGATCAGATAAGGGTACTTAATAGTTGATAGGCCTTACTTTTGGGTGATAAAAGACCGAGGCTATTATTGCTTTTGTATGTATCTTTGGCAAGGTGGAAGACTAGGTTTTGCAAAATGAAAGATGAGGAATTAGGAAAATAAGGTAGTGGGGAGGAAGTATTAATATGTACATTAAATATTTCTACCCTATTATGAGGGGAGATTTGGGAAGAAAAGTCTGTGTGCCAGGCAGTGAACTTGGTGAGTAAGAAGGATGTTTTAGAGATCAGTAGACAATTGTTACCAGAATCTTGATTGAATGTGTGAGTTGAATGAGCCTTAAAATAGAAGAGATTACTATGGAGTTGTGGGTGGCTTCAGAAGGCTTGTCTGCAGCAAGATGGAAGGGCCCCGGCATAGCAGACCCTGTGCAGCCATAAGATGATGGAGCGGTTTCTGGAACGGGGGATAAGGGCAGTAAGAAAAGTATTAAGGTGGAAGGACAAGGGGGGGGGGGATTAAAGTGTAAAGTGTCTTGTACAAGACTGTGAACAGAGGAAAGTTGGTGCCAGTTGACGGGTAATAAAATGTTAGAAGGGAGAAGGATGGAATGAGAATTTGTAGTGTCATTAAAACATTAGATGTTGGTCTAACTAAAGAATACTCACATCAGCAAAATCATACCTTTTGAGATGTTATTGTTAAAATAAATATTAGGAATTTATGTGGATAATTAAGTACAAGGATGATTCAGAAATTTCATATTAGTCATTTGACTTAATTTTCTTTCAGAACTTTTACAGCTGATAAAAACATGTCTCTTTTTACCCTCTCATGTTACAATAGGTGAATATATTATTAGTAAAGCAAAAGAAGCCCATTTTATTTTGAGGAGGTTGAAATTTTGGACAGTAAATTTTTGAAGGGAACAGGAAAAATGGAAATATCATGTAATAAGTGGTACAGCATTTTTATATAGTGTTACAAGCCACCAATTCTGTTTTATCTACCTTTTTGTACAAATTAGTCATTCATTTACCAATCTTCTCATCACCCAGATTTGGATTCATTAATGTATTACAGAAATGAATTTTCTGGAAAAAGGCTTTGATGATGAATGCACACCTCATCAAAAACCTTGACTTTAAAATCTTTGGGGAATCTTTTAGAATTGCCTGCTTCAAATATCTTCCACAATCCATTCTGTCATTAATATAGCTACCAAAGTGATTTTCTTAAACTTTAGGTCATCTTATTTTTCTCACTAGCTCCTCTCTTCCCTCTCTCTACTTTTCCACTCGTTAAACTCTGATAACTTCCTCTTTCCTCTTGAATGAAATATAAACTCCAACATTTAAAATTCTTCATATCCTTGCCCCATTCTGTCATTCCAGCCTTCTTATGTATTCATCTCTACATACTCTGTGGTCAAATAAAACTACTTTTACCTCTGTTTTTCAAATCTTACCAAATTATTCAAATCAAATAAAGTATCTTTATTTTAAGATTTACAAAACACTTTGCATTCATTATCTGTTTGAGACTCTCATATAATACTTTGAAGACTTGTAGGTATTATAAATTTTATTATCCACATTTTATTAATGAGGAAATCTATAATCAGGGTGATTAAGTAACATGTCTGTGGTCAGCCAATAAATACCAGAGACAAAATCAGAAATGATATTGCTATTTCCATTATATACCATATAGGATCTTTATTCTGCATCTTCCTCAAAAGCCTTTGGTCTTTCCTCTGGCATCCTCTCTTCAGCTTATAAATATGATTTGATTTCTCTTGTCTTAAAATAAACTATGGCTTGTTACCAGAGTTCTCACTTATAAATAGTTCGATCATGGACACTTCTTAGTAAAATCTACCTAGCCACTATGGCCAGACTCTTCTGAAACAAGAGCAGAAGAAATCTGTTTGTTTACCTTTACCTC
>JAJPUD010028750.1:0-14443 GCA_023553655.1 Myrmecobius fasciatus
ATACCCATCAATTGGAGAATGGCTGAATAAATTATGGTATATGAATGTTATGGAATATTATTGTTCTGTAAGAAACGACCAACAGGAGGATTTCAGAGAAGCCTGGAGAGACTTGCATGAACTGATGCTGAGTGAAATCAGCAGAACCAGGAGAACATTATACACATCAACAAGACTATACGATGATCAATTTTGATGGACATGGTTCTTTTCAACAATGATGTGATTCAAACCAGTTCCTATTGTTCAGCAATGAACATAGTCATATACATCCAGAGAGAGGCCTGTGGGAACTGAGAGTGAACCACAACACAGCATTTTAACGCTTTCTATGAATATTTCCATGCATTTTGTTTTCCTTCTTAGGTTGTTTTTTTCTTCTCTTTCTAGATCTGATGTTTCTTGTGCAGTAAGATAACTGTATAGATATGTATACATGTATTGTATTTGTCATATAATTTATCCTATTTAGCATGTATTAGATTACCTGTCATCTAGGGGTGAGGGGTGAGGGGAAGGAGGGGAAAAGCTTGGGAAAGAAAAAGTTTTTGCAAAGGTCAATGTAGAAAAATCACTCATGTTTTGTAAATAAAAAGCTTTATTAAAAAAAAATACCAAAGGCTATATAACAATCTTCCTCATATATCAATTGAGAGGATAGGACTAAATCATCTCTAAGGTCCTTTCCAGCTTTAACAGTCTCTGTGTTGATATTTCTAACCTTGAAAATGACAAAAAAAAAAGTGGGGGCAGTTGGCCCTCCCTTCACTCTTTTACAAAATTTACTCAGTCAGCAAGAAGAGGGAGAAAATGAAAATAACTTACAGTCAGGGAAACAGAAGAAAGTCAAGGTCACAGTAAATTTGAAAGCACCTACTATAGCAATGAAAACATTAGTAATAACAATTCTGTTCATTTCTATAGAAAATTACAGTTTTCAAAGTGCTTTCACTCAAATTATATCATTCCATTGTTTTGGGTCTTTTTTTCCCTATATGACAAATATCACAAGTACCTCCAGCAAACAAAAAAAAAAAAAAAGCAGTAAGCAGCAACTGAAGATGAAGCATATTCATTATTGAAATATCTATTAAATATTTGCAATACAAATTTTTTAAAGAATATATAACATTTCTAAATCTTAACTGTTGTTTGGTCTGGTACTGTCATTAAATGACTATAGCTTAAATGGAAGTAAAATTAAATTTTAATTAAAACAAAAAACATCTGTTATTGAAAGTTTAAGTAATCACTATTGTTATTAACAATAAAATCCTGAATTTCTCCTTCATCAATCAATAAGGATTAGATGGTTAGGCAGTCAGTAAATGACTTATTGAGTACTTCCCAAGTTCAAGGCACTATATAAAGGATATAAGGATAGTTCCTTCTTTCAGTTAATTAATACCTTTGTCCCTAGAGTTAGTATACCAGACATTTTAAGCTTATCAGATAGATGTGGAGAAAATGGTAGAATTTCAAAAAACATATATCAGTGATTCAAATGGCAGTGAGTTGAGGCTTTGAAGAATGAAATAAGGCTAAGAGCTATAGTGGGTATAGATTTTTGAGGGTCTTGAATACAAAGTCAAGAATCTGGGACAAGAATTTTATAACTAAGGAAATCTATAAATGGTTATTAAGCTAGGAAATTACACCATCAGCTGTATATTGAAAGGTGAGTAAGCTCAATGGAACATAAGGATTTCCCAGAATCTAAGATGAAAAAATCAAAGTCCCACAATAATAAGGGAGAGAGATTAGATTTGAATTCAGGTCTCATCCTTCCCTGTTCTTCTTCCTCATAAGCATAATAATCATATTTATAGATAATACAAAGATGTCAACAAAAAGAAATCTCTACCATATTTAAGTACATTTCAATTTGGGTCTCCAAGTTTGAATTATATACCCTTCCTAACAGGAAAAATAAAAAGATCACAAACAAGGTTTTAAAATGTTTTTCTCTAATCGTTCCATGACGTGGTCCTTATCTTATGGTAGACCTCTCTTTGTCCATCCTTCTGATTGCCATATCCCAATGCCTTACCTGGCCACAGAATATAGGTGGAAGAGTATAAGAGGCCTAATAGAGAATTGAACAGATCGTGCTTAGAAATGCTGAATGTGAAAGGAAAGCTGAGATAGGGGAATTTTATTCTTCACACAAGTCTTATAGTCATAAGTAGTTTTTACCCACTGTCTCAGGAATGCAGAGATAATATAATAAAATCAAAGCTTAGATCCATGCAGAATTTTTGGATTGTTTTGTCTTAGTTTCCCCATGGTCAAGTAGACTGAAATTATGATCACACATATCTTTTAAAAATCATTAATTTTCCTACAGAGTTATGTTACAAATCTTTTTAGATTATACACTACTGATATTTGTTAGCTTACCTTGGTCCTTTACATTCTTATGTGTACACTATGTATTACTAGAATCCTGAATCAGACTTCCCCTCTTGTTCATAACACTAACCTTTCAACCATCTTAAAAATATATTTATTCTATGGTGACTTCTGGAAATATTTCCCTTCAGCACTCTCTTTTACAAAGCTTTTCTGCAAAAATAAGCTTCGTAGAAATCTAAAAAAAGGAATCATTTTGTTTGCAAATAATAAGTTTACTTTAGATAATAACAATTTTTGCCTTGTATAATTTAAAATAAGTGATTCTCAGAAGGGGATAATGGTGATGATGCCATTATAATCACTCTGAATCTTAAATTTAGAAATTACTGTGGAGACTATCTAGTTCTCACATTACCTGGACAAAAATATCTCCATAATATCCCTGATAAAGAATTGTTTGATTTTTGATAGAAGACTTCTAATAAAGAGGAATCTACAAGTTATCAGAAAGTAATTTCCATTTTGGACATTTTGGATTTCCTATCCAGGTGATAGGAAGTTTTCCTTACCTTGAACTTAAATCTGACTCTTTTCAGCTTCCAGATATTGTTTCTGGTTCTTCCTTCAAACAAGCAGAACAAGCCTAATTCATTCTTCTCTGTTTTAGTCCTTCACATATATAGAAATGGGTATCATGTTTAGTGATTTAGTGAAATCTCTTTTCCAGGATTAACTTTCTCAGTTTCACCAAATGTTCTTCTTTTGCATTACCATCCCAATGCCCTTTCATCTTACCCTAAGTTTTCAATATGATTCATAAAATTAAAGAGTAAGCATTAATAATTTAATATAAACTTGGAGAAATTGATAATAATATTGCCTGAGGCAAGTTTTCTTTCTAATACCCTAAATGTGATATGATCAGGGTCAAGTACAATGGACATATCAGCTGTCTGGTCCAGATACTATATTGTAAATTAAGATCAGATGAACTTTTTTGTTGCTGTTCTTTAGTAGTATCTCATGTTAAATCATCCAATCATATGAACAGTTCTCAAGTCATGCTCCAGTCATTTACTTCTAGATACTTTGAAACAACGTAAGATTTTAGATTTATCTTTGTTAAATTTCTATCTTATTAAAACTAGTTAATAATTTTAGCCTGTTTTTATGAATCATTATTCTATCATCCTACATTTAACTTTCTTTCATCCTTCTGAATTCTGACAGTTTGATTAAGATAGGAAGCAGATCTATTGAACCATGACATGAGTCTCAGTCTCATCTCTTCCACTTTCTACTTATATGATTCTGAACAAGTCATGTAACCTCTTTTAATCTCAGGTTTCTCATTCATAAAACCAAGGGGTTAGACTAGATGATCTTGAATCCATCTTCCAATTTTGGATAAATGATTCTATGATCTGTGCTTCCATGTAAATAATTGATCAAAACATTGAATAGTACTGATTCTTAGGACACTTTATTAGTAATCTCCACAAGTTGACATTAAACACTATATACGCTTAGAATTTGACCATTAATCTAGTTCCAAATCTGTCTAACTGTGTTATCAAGCCCATATCCATCTATCTTGTTCACAAGGATAGCATGTAAAATGCTTTGCTGAAATCCACATAAACTATAGCTATCTAGGAACTGTCAAAAATGGAACTGAGATTAATCTGGTAAGACCTTTTCTTAAAGCCATGAAGACAACAATTGATTATTGTTATTTTTTCTTAATACACAGCAACAAATTTTTCAATACATTCTGGAATTTTGCCAGGAAATCAGAGTCATGACTCTGTCATGTATAGAATGTACTCAAGAGCATCTAAGTGGTGAGGTAGATAGAGTGCTGGCCCTGGAGTCAGAAGGACCTGAATTCAAATCTGGTCTCATTTCTTAATATTTACTAGTTGTGTGACCCTGGGCAAAATATTTAAATCCAATCGCATCACACAAAAACCAAACAATTTTTTAAAATTCTCTTTTCTTTATTTGAAAATATGGAAAACATTTGCCATTCTTCATCTTAGTAATATCTTTCACACCCATTGTAATCATTTAAAGGTTACTGAAAAGGGAATAATATTTATAACTATCAGTTACTTCAGCATCCTATGACATAGTTTCCTCTAGGGTTTCATTTTCTGATAGTCAGTTTCTGAGCTATCCTTCCTCGCTCAAAGATCATTTTTCTTGGGAAAGAAAACTGAAATTAAATGAGAATTGAGTATTTCTGCCTTTTCTCCATTTTTATTATCATCCCATCATACATTCTGCAAAATAAGCTTCTCTCTTTTTTGTCTCCTTTTGCCTCTGATGTAGTTTAAAAACATTTTTTTTTAAATTTTAGGATTCATCAGAAGTATAACTTCTTCCTGAGTTTTAGCCCTATTCATTTTTTGTATTACTATGATATTTAAAAACACAATCTTCTGTTTATGTGCTTTTGCTTCTATTCCCTAAGAAATAGGGAAGCAAAAGCACGTAAACAGAAGATCATGTTTTTTAATATCCTAAACCAAGAAATCTATCTCTAAACCACTGAGGTGCCATTGTATAATAATAGGGCCAAATACCAAATGTTTCAGACACTTCATTAAGAACTTTACAATTATCACCTCACATGATTACCACCACAATCCTAGGATATGCTTTTATTATCCCCATTTTGTAGTTGAGGAAAACCGAATTCTACTTACCCTTTTTTTGAGCCTTAAAATAAAATAGAATAAAATAAAAAAGACATAAATTAAGGCCCATGTTGGACTATGACCTCACCAAGTATGTATACCAAGAGAGAACAGTTATTTCATCCGAGAATCACATCTTTTCTATTTCATCTCTCTTATTGGCTTAGATTATCTGTTTGAACAATAAATGATCATAATGAGAAGATACTAATTTATTAAGAACTGATTTTGGAGCATGACCTCCATAAAATTCTGGATAAATTATACTTCCAATTTGTAGTATGTTATTCTTCTGTATTGGGTTTGTGATTTTTCACACACTCTTTATGTGTCATCATCTATTTTCTAATTGATTATCCAGATGTGTTTCCTCCCATAACAACACTATTTCTGTGTCTTTCTGTTGGCTTCAGCCAAATATTTTTCACCATACTTTCACTCTTTTTATTAAGAGATTTCTTTGCAATTGTATCTTCTTGATATGCTATATACATTTTGAACTTCTCCTTTTATATATTCTTTTAGTCTATTTTTTAAACAAAAATGTAGAGACTAGAAACTATTGCAGCATTTCTGGTACTGCTCTAGGGGAAAAAAAAGAACAATTTTTTACAACAGGATAGCTAAACACCCTATAGGGTAAATATCATCTAGATCAAACAGAACATGAGCCAAATATTGTTCATAGTTGATAATTTTCTTAGCAAGCTTATGTAAGCCAGCTTCATACTTTCCATTCTTTTTGTTCCAATGGAAGTCCCCTTTCAGATAAAGCAAATTCCCATGGTCAATTGTTATACCCTCAGATTTTAAGACTGATGAAGGCAAGATACTATGTCAATACAAGCAATGTATGACTATGATCATCTAGAGACACTGTATATATATATATTAAGATCTAGTTGGATGAATACTTTAAATTGTTTTTAATACTCTAGTGTTAATATAGTAAAATGTCTCCAGCAGAATACCCCAGTACTCTGCACTTCTTAACATTTTTATCAGTCTCTTTGATAAAGTCATAGTGATTATATTTATCAAATTTTCAGATGAAACAAAGCTGAGAAAGATTGCTGAAGAATTAGATGATGGAATCAGGATCCAAAAGGATATTTACCAGATAGAATATTTGACTGAAATTAATAACAGGACATGCAACAAAGATAAGTGTAAAATATTGTCCTTCAGCATGCACACACACAAAAGGAAAAAAAAAACAGACAATTAGAATATGAAGAGGAATAGATAGCAGTTATCCTCAAAGGTTTCTGAAGGTTTGAGTGCACTATAATTGTGTTAGCATTGTGAGATTACAGCCAAAAATGTTAATGCAATCTTAGGCTGCATTGAGAGGGACATAGTTTCCAAGAACAGGATAATATAATTGTGCTCAGCTGTTGTAAGACCTTGTCTTGAGTATGAATTCAGTTCTGGGCACAATAGCCTAAAAAGTCATTGAGAAACTGGATCAAGTTAAGAGGAAGGTAACCAGGATGATAAAAGGGCCTGAGAGCATGTATGAGGAATAGAAAAGAGAAATTCTGAGTTGTGCCATTATCTTCTTTTATTTCCCATCCTGCATAGATAGGAAAAATAGTAGAGAAAATATAATATCTACAATTAACCTCATAAAGTTGATTCTTGACAATTTAAACATCTTTTCTCCCTTTGTTTCTTTAAGTTAACGTCATAACATATAATTTTGTTAGTTTATTTTCTCTGATTGTATTTAAATGTCAGTGAGCAAACAGTTTAATAGACTATTAAAATTTCTGGAAAACAGGAAGAGCTTTTCAGTAAGAAACTTCTCAAGTATTGATTTAGATTGAAGTCCAATTTGAACAAAATATCTTTTTCTTTTTTTCCCCCATATTGACTAATTAGGAAAGAGGATAAAAAAGATTTGACATTCTCAAATTTTTGTTGTATTGAAAACAAACTTATGAATCAGGAATAGAAGTTCCCTTTCATGTACATATCAATGAACCAGGCATTGTTATTTTGATTTTAAATATGATGTACTAGGAAAAATTGGGCTTTTTTCTTTGGATATACCATCCAAATGATTTAAAGATCTTTCTTCCAAATAAGGTCTATCTTTTTATCACTAGTTCAAGTATTCTTTCAAATTTATTTTCTTTGATCAGAACAAATACAAACTTGGAATGTTTAAATTATAATTTTGAAATAAAAAAGTAACCAAAAATTGCAAAAAATTGATTTTGTGACATCTTGCTTAATTTTTTTTTGTCTCTAAAACATCAGGGCAGAAACTAAAGAAATTTCTAGACCTCAACAAAGATCTTGATCTTGAAAGTTTAACTACTGAAGGATCCCCCTAGTCTTAGACTCCTGTAGTTAGTTTTCAAAGAAAAAATAATACTAACATGAAAAAAAAAAGAATGGTATGTTAACATGATCAAGGGAACCCAAGACATGAACTCAACAGATGAGAGGTAGATTCTGCTTTCTAAACTTATTACTTATGTGATGATAATGAAGCAAAAGTCACTTGGCCTCTTGGTCCTCATTTTCCTTTTTTGTAGCTTATAGTATTTATTCTACAATATAGTTGAAAGAAAGAAATAAAACAATATAATCAAAATAATTTTTCTGAACTTGTTATTGGATACTATCAATCTTTAAGCCTTAATCAAACTCTTGCTGGCTGATTAAATATAAAAGTAGTGTTGAACCTAAGTATTGTTGCTACTCCTCCCCTTCCCATGAGATCAATACTAGATAATTGAGACATCCCTCTATTTTCAAGCTTATTTTCATAGATATTGACATCTTGATATGCATTTGACGATGACATCTGAAATGCTTCTTTTGTACCAGAAATCTCTGAAATTTAGAACCCCAGAACTCTGGAGTGCAGACAAAATAATATCTGGACACTTTTGAAACTTGTATTTTTGTTCATTTTAATTTGTTCCACAGATGCCTGGTTTTGAGTTGTTATGATGACTATATTGTATGTTTTGTAAAAATGAGAAGAAAAGCTAGAAGTTTAAAAAAAAACAGCAAAAATTTAATGAGTGTAATGGATGGATAGCCCATTAATTGCTATACAGTATGCTACAACTATAGTCTAATTAGACTCTTGTTAAAGTTGATGTTGTGGGGAAGCTAGATATTGTAGTAGAGATGATTTCAAGCTTGAAATCAAGAAGACCTCATTTCAAATCTTGCTTCAGACACTTGCTAGCTGTGTGACTCTGAACAAAACACTTATCTCTGCCTCAGTTTTCTCATCTGTAATATGATTTGGAGAAGGAAATGCAAACCATTTCAGTGCCAAGAAAACCCCAAATGAGGTTGCAAAAAGTCAAATAGAGAAGAAACCACTGAAAAAACAATAAACATTGATGTTAATCAGGAAGCAGATAAGTAGCTGTATAATATTCAGAGAAATATCATGTTAAATGTCTTAAAATAGTTGCAAATGATGGGATTTACTTTGTAATATAAAACCTATTGCTCCCCTAGTTGATTCCTATTATTTGTCTATGACCCTATTTGATCATTGATTAATATCCAGGTAAGAGAGTAGAAGTTCTTTTATAGTAGACTAGCTGAATTAGAAGAGCTACTCTGGAATTTATGTATTCTTGGGTATTTATCCTGGCAAACCAAACACAGTAGAGGGAGTTTCCTTACAAGAAGCTCTTTATCCCAATGAAATAATTGTTCTTGATCTCTCTTACTACTTCTCCCAACTCCCTCCAAATGAAATGACTTTTCAATAATGGAAACTGTCCATCTCTTTGTGAATTTAAGTTTTAGAAATATATTTTTCTTCATTGTTATTCATATTTAAGGTGCAAAACAAGTCGATTTCCTTGCTCAGTGTTATTGAACTTGATTAAAATCAACCTTTAAAAGGAACATAGGGTTATATTGAAGAAGGAAAAGTTTATTAACCTAGAAACTGATATGAATGAAAAACTAGAAATTCATAGTCATTTTTCCATCTCCAATTGGCAAAGTGAGACAGAACAGTCTGCTGTGGACAGAGTCTGACCAGAAACATCATTCATGCAGAGCATCAAAGCCCTCAAGAATAGACTGTGCAATGGGGCAAGAGAAAGCTATACCTTTGGGCATTCTGAGGAACTTCAACTGGAACGGTTGCCATCTAGTATCATTGTCACCCACTACTTAGGTCATGGGTCCAAAGTAGAATAAGTTATGCTTAGGGGTGACATTTAGTCAACTCTTGCTTAATCTACTTTTTATCTGCTAATTTTCCTGGTTTCAGTTCCACAGAACAAGATGTCCCTGTGTACCTCATTTTTTTCTCCTTTTGTGTGCTACCTCTATAGATTGCAAACGCCTTCAAGGAAAGGACAATATTGTTATGAATTGTATCTTCAGTACCTAATGCAGCGCCTGGTTAACATATGGTTAATATACATTTATTGGATAGAATTAGATAGATCAATAAATAAATTAGGAACTTGCAAAGGTCAAACAAAGGACACTGATCAGATCTTTAGACTTTGCTCTAGATCAGATTACCTTGGGAGTATTGAAAGTTTTCTGGTCCTAAACATGAGCTATCCTGAAGATTATGAAATAATATAATACTCAATATTCAAGAAAGTAATAATTTAGACTGTTCCTCGAGAATATCATAGAATCCAGCTCTAACATGAAAGTTGAAGTGATTAAGTAAGCTGGAAGAGAAACAAAAAAGAATCCCACCACAAAGAGCCTTTATGGTGACAGCACTCAAGACATAACCCAGAGGAAGAGAAGTCCTCCAAAATCTCAAAGAAAAATATAGCTTATGGATGGCGAACTGCAGACAGCGTTCTCTGTGAACTCCTGATACCTTCCCTCAGACCCAGACAAACTGAGCCTCTGAACTGGTTCTGGAGTGAGGGCTCCAGTAAACACTTGAACTACAACGCCCTTCTATCAACAATCTACTTTGGAAAAAAAAAAACTCCAGAGGTTAGTCTCAGGGGAATCGGCCACTGGCCACAATCAGATGCCAGTGCGCCCAGGGCAAAAGTCAGGCTGAGACAGAGGCGGATTGTAGGCACCCAGGAAGCCCCTGGGAGAAGCCTGCGCCACTTTACTCTGCTTGCGGGCAGGTGCTTTGGCAGATCTGCCTTTGGTAAAGGGTGGATTGAGAGCAGGTGAAAACGTGGTCCTAGTGAAGATCTAGCCCAACCAGCCTCAGACCGGAAGTCAACTCAGCAAACTGCCCCAGGGCAAATTGAAACTGCGGCAGTATTCCCTGCTGGTGACTGATACCTCAGCTGAAAACCATGATTAAGAAGCACAAGACAGCTCACACCATAGACAGTTTTTACGGAGAGAAAATAGAGAAGCCCCCAGATTCTGAGATTCTGAAAACAATTCCAGATGAAGCCACAAAGGTGGACTTAAGCTGGTCTCCCTTTCAGAAGGCTTACCTGGAAGATTGCATAAAGAATCTCAAAAGAAAGCTAGAAGAAGAATGGGGAAATAAATTGAGATCAGGGCAACAGAGATATCAAAAGCTGGAAAACAGGACTGGTGAATTGGAAAAAGAAAACAATTCACTGAAAAACAAAATTGGTGAATTGGAAAAAATCACCAATTCACTGGAAAATAAAAATGGTGAATTGGAAAAAATCACCAATTCACTGGAAAAAAATGGCAAATTGGAAAAAGACAACAATTCACTGAAAAACAAAATTGGTGAATTGGAAAAAGACAACAATTCACTGAAAAATAAAATTGGCAAAATGGAAAAAGAATGCATTGAATCAAGAAATTCAATTGACCAGCTACAAAAGGAGCTGAAAAAGATAACTGAAGGAAATAATACTTTAAAAATTAAAATTGAACAAATAGAAGTAAGTGACTCAGTAAAACTTCAAGAATCAGTCAAACAAAAACAAAAAAATGAAAAAATAGAAGAAAATATGAAATATCTCCTAGGAAAAACAACTGACTTGGAAAACAGATCCAGGAGAGACAATCTAAGGATTATCGGACTCCCTGAAAGCCACGATGAAAAAAAGAACCTGGATGCTATCTTCCAGGAAATCATGAAAGAGAATTGCCCTGATGTTTTAGAATCAGAAGGCAAAATTGGAATTGAAAGAATTCACTGATCACCTCCTGAAAGAGACCCCAAAATTAAAACCCCAAGGAATATTGTGGCCAAATTACAGGACTATCGCACCAAGGAAAGGATATTGCAAGCAGCTAGAAAGAAACAGTTCAAATACCAAGGAACTGTAATTAGAATTACAAAACATCTGTCAGCTTCCACATTGAAGGATTGAGGGGCCTGGCATCAAATATTCCAAAAGGCAAAAGAACTTGGATTACAGCCAAGAATAAACTATCCAGCTAGAATGAGCATCATCTTCCAGGGAAGAAGATGGTCATTCAATGATACAGGAGAATTTCACCTATTTCTAATGAAAAGACCTGATCTGAACAAAAAATTTGACCTCCAAATGCAGAACTCAAGATAAGCATAAAAAGGTAAAAAGGAAAGAACTCTTGAGAACTATATTTCTACTATAGGTATCCTTAAAGAATGGGGGTATAATTCGATTTTTCTTTGATAATAATGGAAAGGAAATTACAGGTAGAAGGGATACCATACTGAAAAAAAGGGGGGGAGGCAAACAAAGTAAAAATAAAGGAGGTAAAATAAGGCAAAATCTCATAAAGAGACATAGAAGATCTAATATAATTGAGGGGAAAAAAGGGAGGGCGATGAGTATTGTGTAAACCTTACTCTCATTAGATTGGACTCAAAGAGAGTATATCAGACACATTTGGCTTCAAAGAAAGACCGGACCCTCCTTGTGGGAAGGTGGGAGGCAAATGAGGAAAGGAAAGGGATAAACTAATAGAAGGATTAGAGGAAAGGTATAAAGGGGAGGGAAGGACTCTAAAGGGGGGAGGACTATTGGTGGGAGGTGGTCATCAAAAATGAAGTACTGGGGAGGGGGGAAGGGAGAGAGGGGAAAGGGAAGAGAAAATCATAACTCTGGGTAAATAAGATGGCAGGGGATACAGATATAGTTATTTTAACTGAATGTGAATGGGATGAACTCTCCCATAAAACGGAAGTGGGTAGCAGACTGGATTAAAAACCAGAATCCTACAATATGTTGTTTACAAGAAACACATCTAAAACATAGAGATACATACAGAGTGAAGGTAAAGGGCTGGAGCAGAATCTTTTATGCTTCAGGTGAACAAAGAAAGGCAGGGGTTGCAATCCTTATCTCGGATCAAGTAAAAACAAAAATAGATCTAATTAAAAGAGATAAGGAAGGAAACTATATTTTACTAAAGGGTACCATAGACAATGAAGCGGTTTCAATACTAAACATATATGCACCAAGTGGTATAACATCCAAATTCCTAGAGAAAAAACGAACAGAGATGCAAGGAGAAATAGACAGTAATACTGTACTAGTCAGGGATCTCAACCTTGCTCTCTCAGAATTAAATAAATCAAATCACAAAATAAATAAGAAAGAAGTTAGGGAGGTAAACAAAAGGCTAGAAAAGTTAGGTATGATAGATCTCTGGAGGAAATTGAATGGTGATAGAAGGGAATATACTTTTTTCTCAGGGGTTCATGGAACTTATACGAAAACCGATCATGTGTTAGGGCATAAAAACCTCAAAATCAAATGCAGAAAAGCAGAAAAAGTAAATGCATCCTTCTCAGATCATGATGCAATAAAACTCACATGTAATATAAGGCCAGGAGAAAATAGACCACAAGTTAATTGGAAATTAAATAATCTAATCCTGAAGAATGAATGGGTGAAAGAGAAAATTATAGACACAATCGATAATTTCATCCAGGAGAATGACAATAATGAGACAACATACCAAAATTTGTGGGACACAGCTAAAGCGGTTATAAGGGGTAATTTTATACCTTTAGATGCTTACTTGCATAAAACAGAGAAAGAGAAGATCAATGAACTGGGTTTACAATTAAAAAAGCTAGAAAAAGACCAAATTAAAAACCCTCAATTAAATACCAAATTGGAAATTCTGAAAGTTAAAGGTGAGATCAATAAAATTGAAAATAAGAAACCTATTGAATTAATAAATAAAACTAAGAATTGGTTTTATGAAAAAACTAACAAAATAGATAAGCCTTTAGTTAATTTGATTAGAAAAAGGAAAGAAGAAAATCAAATTGTTAGTCTCAAAAATGATAAGGGAGAACTTTCCTCCAATGAAGAGGAAATTAGAGTAATAATTAAGAGTTTCTTTGCCCAACTTTATGCCAATAAATTTGATAATCTAAATGAAATGGAGGAATATCTACAAAAATATAGATTGCCTAGGTTAACAGAAGATGAAATAAATTATTTAAATAGCCCCATTTTGGAAAAAGAAATAGAACAAGGTATTAAGCAACTCCCTAAGAAAAAATCTCCAGGGCCAGATGGATTTACATGTGAATTTTACCAATCATTCAAAGAACAATTAATCCCAATACTATATAAACTATTTGAAAAAATACGGAAAGAAGGTGTACTACCAAATTCCTTCTATAACACAGATATGGTGCTGATAGCTAAACCAGGTAGGGAGAAAACAGAGAAAGAAAACTATAGACCCATTTCCCTAATGAATATTGATGCAAAAATTTTAAATAAGATTTTATTAACGACATTACAGAAAGTTATCCCCAGGATAATTCACCATGACCAAGTAGGATTTATACCAGGCATGCAGGGCTGGTTCAATATTAGGAAAATTATTAGCATAATCAATTATATTAATAACCAAATTAACAAAAACCATATGATTATCTCAATAGATGCAGAAAAAGCATTCGATAAAATCCAACACCCTTTCCTATTAAAAACACTGGAGAGTATAGGAATAAATGGGCTTTTCCTTAAAATGATTAGTAATATCTACTTAAAACCTTCAGCAAGCATCATATGTAATGGAGACAAACTAAAACCATTCCCAATAAGCTCAGGAGTGAAACAAGGCTGCCCACTGTCACCATTATTATTTAATATTGTATTAGAAATGTTAGCTTTGGCAGTAAGAGAAGAAAAAGAGATTAAAGGAATTAGAGTACGTAATGAGGAAACCAAATTATCACTCTTTGCAGATGACATGATGATATACTAGAGAACCCTAAAGACTAAACTAAAAAACTACTAAAAACAATTCACAACTTTAGCAAAGTGGCAGGATTCAAAATTAATCCACATAAATCATCAGCATTTTTATATATTACCAACAAAGTTCAGCAGCAAGAGATACAAAAAGAAATTCCATTCCAAATAGCAGATGATAGGATAAAATATTTGGGAATCTATCTGCCAAGAAAAAGTCAGGAACTATACGAACTAAACTACAAAACACTTTCCACA
>JAJPUD010028751.1:0-14441 GCA_023553655.1 Myrmecobius fasciatus
TCTTTGTCTCTTTTAATTAAGTCTATCTTTGCTTTTACTTGGTATGACATCAGGATTGCTACCCCTGCTTTTTTTTGTTCACCTGAAGCATAATAGATTCTGCTCCAATCTTTTACCTTCACCCTGTATGTATCTCTATGTTTTAGATGTGTTTCCTGTATACAACATATTGTTGGATTCTGGTTTTTAATCCAGTCTGCTATCTGCTTCCACTTTAAGGGAGAGTTCATTCCATTCACATTCACAGTTAAAATAACTAATTCTGTATTTACTGCCATCTTGTTTACCCTAGCTTATGCTTTTCTCTTTCTTATCCCCTTTCCCTCCTCCCTACTATTTTGCTTTTGATAACCACTTCCCTCAAACAATCTTTCCCCTTTAGAGCCCCACCCACTCCCTTTTTCCCTTTTTCCCTCCTGTTTCCTTATAAGTATGTCTATTATTCCCTCTGAGCCAAATCTGATGAGATGGAGATTAAACCAATTCTCATTCCCCTCCCTTTTTTCCCCTCAATCATTATAGGTTTTCTTTGCCTTTACATGTGATGTAATTTCCCTTATTTTACCTCCTTTTCCTCTTCTTCCAGTGTTATCCCTTTTCTACCTCCAATTTCTTTTTCAGTTTATCATAATAATCATAAAATCACAATAATCATATCATAATAATCATAAAATCACAGTAATCATATCATAATCATAATGTAATAATTGATTCATAAAATCAACCCTCATTCTATAAGTATCTATAACATAAATATAGTTCTCAAGAGTTTTTTTTCTCGTTACCTTTTTATGTTTCTCTTGTGTTCTGTGTTTGTAGATCAAATTTTTTGTTCAGTTCTGGTCTTTTCAGTAGAAATAGGTGAAATTCTCCTATATCATTGAATGACCATCTTCTTCCCTGGAGGATAATGCTCATTCTAGCTGGATAGGTTATATTCTTGGCTGTAATCCAAGTTCCTTTGCCCTTCGGAATATCTGATTCCACGCCCTTCAATCCTTCAAAGTAGAAGCTGCTAGGTCCTGTGTGATCCTAATTGTGGCTCCCCGATATTTAAATTGTTTCTTTCTGGCTTCTCGTAATATCTTTTCCTTGGTATGATAGTTCTGGAATTTAGCCACGATATTTCTGGGGGACTTAATTTTTGGGTTTCTTTCAGGAGGTGATCGGTGGATTGTTTCAAGGAGTATTTTGCCTTCTGGGTGTAAAATATCAGGGCAGTTTTCTTTTATGATTTCCTGGAATATAGTGTCCAGGTTCTTTTTTTCATCATGGCTTTCAGGAAGCCCTATAATCCTTAGATTGTCTCTCCTAGATCTATTTTCCAGGTCAGTTGTTTTTCCTAGGAGATATTTCATATTTTTCTCTATCTTTTCATATTTTTGTTTTTGTTTGACTGATTCCTGAAGTCTTGATGAGAAATTCATTTCTAATTCTTCAATTCTAATTTTTAATGTTTTATTTTCTTCAGTTAGTGTTTTTAGTTCCTTTTGCAATTGACCAATTACATTTTTTGTTCATTGCATTCTTTTTCCATTTTTTCTATTTTATTTTGCAGTGATCTCATTTCGTTTCCCCATGTTTCTTCTAACTCTCTTTTAAGATCCTTTATGTAATCTTCAAAGAAAGCCTTGTGACATGGAGTCCAGGTTGTGTCTCTCTTTGGGGCTTTTTCTGCTTTACCTTTTGGGGCCTCAGGATTTGAGGTCTGTTCTTCCCTCTCTCCATAAAAGTTGTCTATGGTGAGAGCTTTTTTTGTTTTTTTATTCATTTTTTTTTAAAGGTATGAGGTCTGTTTAAGCAAAGGTGGGACAGCTGCTTTAATTTGCCCTGGGGCAATTCTGTTGATTGAGTTATTTCAGGAACTGGGCAATTCTGCTGATTAAATTATGTCAGGTGCTGGGCAGTTCTGCTGATTGAATTATTTCAGGTACTGGGCAGTTCTGCTGATTGAATTATTTCTGGTGCTGATCAGTACTGCTGATTGATTGATCGCCCTAGGGTGCTGTGTAATGGCACCTAGGTCCGATGCTCATCAGGGGTTCAGTGGTTCACAATCTACCCCCCACAAAAGGCAGACCCTCCAAACCACCTGCCCACAATCAGGACAGATTGGCCCAAGAGGCCCGCAGAAGACTCCCAGGTGTGTCAAAAGCATGACGTTCCCACTCCTGTTCTGACTCCTGTTCCAGCTCCCTGCCCTGGCCTCCCTGTGCTGCAGTCTGGATTCAGCAGACCACCCCCTGCCCCATTAAAACAGACCTGTTTTGAAGTTCTTCCAGAGTATCTTCTTCTAGAATCGTGTTGTCCTCCAGATATTGTGGATTTTTTGCTTCAAAATCAGTCTAGAGGCTTCATATGTTGTTGGTTTGAGGGAAGGTTCGAGGAGGTTACAGAGACTCCTGTCTGATCTCCACCATCTTGGCTCCACCCCTGGAAGTCCTTCAATAATATAGTATTAAAGAAAAAAAATAGCACCCAGTATCTAGCTCTTTCGGTCTACCATAGTGCTTTTGTTATAATTTTGTGAAATAGATGATATGAGTATAATCATCCCCATTTGATAAATGGGAGGGAAGAAAATAAGCATCTTTTTTAAGGGTTGAAGTAACTGGAGTTAAGTGATTTGCTCAGGGTCACATGGCTACTGTCTGAGTTCAGGGTTAGTGCTCTATCCACTGTGCCATCTAGCTGCCCTGAAATAAACCTTTTTCTTTTCTTTTCTTTTTTTTTTAAGTATTTGCTCCGTGTCAGACACTGGGATTAGAACTCTTAGTAGACATTTCCTCATTTGATCCTCACAATACCCCTAGGAAGTAGGTGCTGTCATTATTCCCATTTTACTTTACCATTGAGGAAACTGAGGTAAACAGAGATTAAGTGATTTGTTCATGGTCACAACTAGTAAGTGTCTGAAGATTGATTTGAATTCAGGTCTTCCCAACTTTAGGGCTAGCATTTTATTCACTGTACAATTCAGATGCTAACAAAGACTGAGCCTAGTTAAGTTGCTTACTTGGGCTCTTACTTTTAAAAGAACTCCCTTGAGCTGCTCATTTCACTTGGCTTGCTTGATTTTAATTGTATATTCTATGGATTTTGTTGCACTAGCAGGACTGCAACTGTTTCATTTTTGCCTCTTTATCATCAGAACCTACCTAGCTCCTAGTACACAGTAGTCACTTAATAAAGGCTTGTAGGATTGAGCCTTGAGTTTCATTTTGATAACAAAGAAATGAAAGCACAGATACATAAAGAGTTTTGCTGGAGCAACTTAAGTCAGAATTATAAAAATTAGTTGAGACCTTTTCAGTTTCCCTTACCATATTTATTGTGCCGAGGGCAACCGCTCTACCAATACCCCTCCTGCTGACACTAATTAATACTATATTTTGCTCTTACTCTGACAGGAGCAATGTGGAAGATAAGGACACTAGGAAGAAAAAGTTACTTTTGCATTTAAACTATATAACATTATGATTGTTATTAATTCAATGTTATTAATTTTGTCTCTTTTTTGCAGCATCTTATGCATCCAATTGGCTATGTGAACAAATTTCATGCCATAATTGGCTGCCCAGACGCAGCTACTATAGAATGACTTGAAGTCACATCTGCTACAGCCTTTGTTTAGATTGCCAGGCTTTGGGGTAAAGGAAATCATGGGTAGAGTGAAAAGTCAGATGTAACTTTGTAATTCCCCAAATTTTGTGATTTCAGAGATATAGGGACACCTTTCACTGTTTATGATCAAAATTAGTCATTCAATAGTCATTTATTTAGGCATTAACTCTTTGCCAACTAGGCTTTAGAGACAGAAAAGATAAAACCATAGAATCATAGAACTAGATCTGGGAGAGGTCTCAGAGGACATCTACTCCAACTTGCTTATGTTATAAATGAAAAACAGCTCGAGTAACAGATTCAGGGGAGATGACATATTTTGGGGAAGAGCTTGATGGCAGAACTGATAGACAAGAAAGAAAAAAAGAACATTTTATTTATATTTAAATTATTTTCACAGTAAATATGTTCATAATAGATAAATTTATGTAATTATTTTATGTGATAATATTATATATATTTATACAGTTTTTTACTTTTTAAAATATTTAATTTGGAGGGAAGAGTCTATAACTTATGTCAGTTTATACTGAGATAATTTGGCATTAGGTGCTGCTGATGACTAATGGATCATTATGATCATCTACTATTGCTAATGTTTACATCTGAACCAGATTATATCATTAATAAAAATTTATCTGGGTCTCTACTGAGTGAATTTGATTTTGCATATATCAGTACCATAGGGCTTCTGCTTGATTCAAGGCACTGTTAGGCATTGAGATTATAAATGTAGCGATGATGAAGACTCTGGAGAATTTCATTGTTTTCTCTAATTTTTACATCACCTTGATTTCCTCGTTTCCTACTCCTCTTTTCCCAGAAAGTCATTTCTTACAACAACAACAACAACAACAAAATTAAAGAAATAAAGAAGAAAGAAAGGAATTAAAAAATTCAGCCAAGTCAATAAATACATTGAAAAAAAATCTAATGTTATATGCAATACCCATAGCTACTCTTTCTCCTCTTTTCCCTTCTCTTTTCCATCTTCCTCCCACTTACAAAGTCCTCTGCAAAAGAGTGGGGGGAAAAGTATATAATTATGTTTCTTTTATGGGTCTAAGCTCGCTTTTATAAGTTTTATATCTTTCATTTTTGATTTTTATATAGTTTTTTTTTCCATTTGTATTGTTGTTGTCATTATGTATATTATTTCCTGGCTTTCTTCACTTTCTATCAGTTCATATAAGTTTCCTGATGCTCAAATAGTAAGTATCTGAGACAGGATTTAAATTTGACTTTTCCTGATTCCAAGTCCAGAAGTTTGGTCCACTTTATCAGCTGCCAATTTTCTGGGGGTGAGTTTCATTTACATTTCTTAATTACTTTCCAGGAAGCTGAATAGTGGGTTTGGAATTAGAAAGGTCTGAATTCAAGTGTAGTTTCAGATACCTAGTTGTTGTGTAATCCTAGGCAGGTCTGATTACCTCAGGGTCTTCAAAATGGGGATAATAATAATAGTTACCTCCCAAGGTTGTTATGAGTCTTCAATGGAATAGTATTTGTAAAAATGCTTTGCAAACTTCAAATCTCTACACAAATGCTATTATTATTATCAATGAATTGAAATATTCTTTCATATGGTATTAAAGTTTACAATTCTACTTTTGAAGAATGCTCATATTGTTTGGCCACTTATCTATTGGAGAATGACTTTTTGTCATTATTATATAGGCATTTGATAAGAAGTTTAAATCTTAATGAGAAAGAAAAGATATTTCTTTTTTGAATGACAGGAACATTTGAATTGTAGTGCATTGGTAAGGAAAATGTTAGACTGTTTATGGCAATTATACTTAATTAGGAGGTTATTGTTTGTCCTTCCTTCTAGAAGAGAACCATGATATCAGAGGGGAGATGCCATGACAGGCAAGTGAATTAGGTCTGAGTGAAGAAGGGCTGTGCAAGGTCACCTGCCTCACTTTCCACTACAAAGCCATTTGTCTCCAATGGCAAGATTAATATGAAATTAATTTGGGGAAAAAACATAATTTTTACCCTGCTAGTGGCAGCTCTCTCTCCAGGTTTTTTGGTCTCTAGTTCTGTGGAAAAAATATTTTGTTGTAGTATTTGTAAAAAGCTACTTTGAACTTTCATAATTCATTCCCAAATATTTCATGCATTTTAGTGGTTTTAAGTAAAATCTACCTTTCTATTTCTTCTTCCTGGTTTTAGTTGGCAATATGTAGAAATCCAAATAGTAGTTTGAGCATTTATTTTAAAATCTGGGATTATATAACTTCTCAAGCATTTCAACATTATTAACATGTAGTGGACTTCCTGCCATCTAGGGGAGAGGAGGGGACTGGGGGTAAAATTTGTAATGGAAAGCTGTGTAAAGATCAATGTTGGGGAACTACCCATATATATGTTATACAAATAAAAAGCTTTAATAAAAAAAATAAAAAAAAATCTGGGATTATGCTGAAACTCTTATTTTTTGGAAGTTTGGTAGTGATCTTTCTAGAATTTGTAAATAAAACATAATTTTATCTCCTTTTTTCAGTGGTTATTTATCTTTCTTAAAGACTTAATTCAGTGACGAATGTTGGAGGAGATGTGGGAAAACTGGGACACTAATACATTGTTGGTGGAACTGTGAACGGATCCGACCATTCTGGAGAGCAATTTGGAGCTATGCTCAAAAAGTTATCAAACTGTGCATACCTTTTGACCCAGCAGTGTTTCTATTGGGCCTATATCCCAAAGAGATCTTAGAGGAGGGAAAGGGCCCCACATGTGCAAGAATGTTTGTGGCAGCCCTTTTTGTAATGGCTAGAAACTGGAAACTGAAGGGATGCCCATCAATTGGAGAGTCGCTGAATAAATTATGGTATATGAATATTATGGAATATTATTGCTCTGTAAGAAACGAGCAGCAGGACGATTTCAGAGAGGCCTGGAGAGACTTGCATGAACTGATGCTGAGTGAAACGAGCAGAACCAGGAGATCATTATACATGGCAACAACAAGACTATATCATGATCAGTTCTGATGGACATGGTTCTCTTCAACAATGATATGATTCAAACCAGTTCCTATTGTTCAGCAATGAAGATAGTCATATACATCCAGAGAGAGGCCTGAGGGAACTGAGTGTGGACCACAACACAGCATTTTAACACTTTCTGTGAATATTTCCCTGTATTTTGTTGTCCTTCTTAGGTTGTTGTTTTTACTCTCTTTCTAGATCTGATGTTTCTTGTGCAGTAAAATAACTGTATAGATATGTATACATATATTGGATTTGTCATATAATTTAACATATTTAGCATGTATTAGATTACCTGTCATCTAGGGGTGGGGAGTGGGGGGAAGGAGGGGAAAAGCTTGGAACAAAAAAAAGTTTTGCAAAGGTCAATGTAGAAAAATCACTCATATGTTTAGTAAATAAAAAGCTTTTAATAATAATAATAATAAAGACTTAATTCAGGTGTCACTTAACCTAAATTGTTTATTTAGATTTTTTGAACTAGGTGAAAGAGGAAATTCTTTGCCTGGATTGCTACCTGGGTCCCTGAATGTTTGCAGCCTGGTTCTTAAGAGCACATCTTTCCACTAATCTCTATTTCCCTATCTCTGCTCCTCCCCCACCCTAAATTCCTTGCCTCTCATTTTCTTACTCATCCCAATGTTATTATTTTTTTTCCCTCCTAGATCCTGGAATCATAGAATGAGGGCTGGAAGTGGCCTTGGAACCTACTTAGTCTAACCCCTTAATTTTTACAAATAAGCCAATTGAGGTCAAAGGGGTCAAATAGCTTTCTTGAGAGTCACCCAGGTGGAAATCATCTAAGAAAGGAGTCAAAGCTAGGTGTTTTAATTTTTAATCCACCACTCTTTTCTCTACATCATACCATCTGCCATAACACGAACCATATTGTAGACATCTTTTGTTCAGTACAATATTCAATATGCATTAAGAGTTCAAGGAAAAGAGTCTAAAAATTGACTCTTGGGAAATCTCTTTGCAATAAAATACATTTCTCCTTTCTCAGATAACTTGCTCATTAAGGGTTAGAGGGGATGCTTGTGAGGGGAAAAGTCACAGGACAATTGGATTTTAGTGAGCTCCTTGTGGACAAGGATTATCTTTTGACTCTTTTTGTTATTCCTAGTGTTTAGTATGGTGCCTAGCACATAGTAAGCACTTAATAAATGTTTATTGATTCATCTAGGATATTCAGTAACACACTCTGGGATTTGGATAAGATAGCAAGTTAATTCAGAATTATAGAGGAAGTGAGCCTGCAGAAACAGCTTCAGCTTAGTCCTTGAGAGGATATTGCTTGAGGGAGTAGGAGTTGCCCTTGACCAAAGGACAGGCAGGAGATAGCTTTATTATACCTAAGCAAAAATTCATGAAGACCTCACAAATAGGAAAAAAGGACTTCTAGTAGCCAGTAACCATGAATCACCTCTTTGGCATATGTATTCTTGAAGGCTAAGCCCAGTTCCCTCTGAATTCTAAATGTTCTTAATAGTGAGCCTCAGTTGTGTCTATGTGTGTGTGTGGATTTTCCACTAGGTATTACTACTATACCATACCAGTAAAACAATCTCTTACAGCCAATTAACTTTAAGTGATAATCAATGGTTAGGAGCACATTTGTGGGGCATTGTATAATGCTGGAAAACAACTTCAACATCTCAGACCTACCTCTTGAACCCTAAAGGGAAAAGCTATGTTTCCATCCTCAGAATACCCATCACCCAGTTGTGGAGAGGAGTTGGAAAATGAGCCCCAAACCTTATGCTATAATATGTTTATAGAATTGCACATAGAAAGGAAGTTAGAACTAACAGAAAGGTAAGGAAATGGCCAATGTCTTGGCAGTCATTTAAAATGTGAGTGTCAAAAAGCATGGAATGGTACCTCATTGGATATCACTTTTGGCATCTAGGAAAATGGATACCTATACAATGCCATAGCTCATTTTATCAAAAGGTAAGAATTGACCAAAGTAATGAATGTAATCCTTCTTCACATTTGATTTGGATATCCTGAAGGGTTGAGAGTAGTTTTCCAATATTATAATAATTATAATAATATAATCACAAGCCTCCACCAATGTGCTCCCACCCATTAATTATCACTTGATATTAATGAACCTGTCAGAATTTAGCCCAGATCTTTCACTTTACTGATGAGGAAACATAGGTACAAAAAAGTAATTTTTTAAGGTCATCCAGGTTTTATGTGGTAGATCAGTATGTGAATGCAAGATCCTCCCTCCTTTGAATCTCTGTATAACATTCTTTCCATTAAAACATATGTATTATTTCTTTGCTTTCCTTGACTACTTGACAAAGTTAATTGACTTTGTATATCAATCCATGAATGGTTCTTAATGGTTAGGACTGGACTTGGGACTAAGAGGACATGGGTTCAAATCCTTCCTCTGATATTTCCTAGCTATGTTATTTTTGTCTAGTTTTTTCACTCTTATCTACCTTGGTTTCCTAATCTATAAACATAGACATATTAATTATTGTAGTACTTATGTCATAGAATTGTTGTGAAGCTCAATGAAAAAAGATATAAAATACTTTGTAAACTTTAATATGCTATGCAGAAGTCATTATTACTAATTAACAATGTGACCTAAGAAAAATCACTTATTTGCTCTCTGCTTCAACTTCCTCATTTGTAAAATGAGAATGTTGGACTGATCACTGATATCCCTTCCTGTTTTGTCCATGGTCTTATGATTGTTATTGTTATTAATAATAAAGTGATGAACTTAAATACCTAAATTAAGCAAGATGGGCTTGAAGAATCTGGAGAAGAGGCACAAGGAAAAGGAAGAAAAAAATTAGAAATAAAATCCAAAATCACTCTTTTCAGTGTAACAAAGCAATTTTTTAAATCTATATAAACAATTTTCTTTTAAAGCAGAAACTAAGGAATTCATTCTTGGCCTAGGAAAGCAGGATTCAATTTGAAGGTTAATGTTTAGTGAGAAAAAATATTCCCAGGAATAATATTTGAAGGAGGATTATATTTGGTATCATGGTCAATTCTTACCTTCTGGCAAAATGAACTATGGCATTGTGTGGGTTTCCAATCCCATAGGTGGCAAAAGTGATATCCAATAAGATACTATTCCATGCTCTTTTACATTCACATTTTAAATGGCTGCCAAGGCACTGGTCTTTTCCTTACATCTCTGTTCAATGCTGTGACTCGTGCCCTGATGTGATTGCCTAAGGTGGGGGAATTTTGACATCTCAGTGGGTCCAATGGATTTAGCAGAGACTAAAGATTGTTTGGCAAATGCTAGCAAATTGGATTCCTAAAGTGAGACACTTAGAAATGTCTCTGATTTCCCTTATGGGAATAAGGGGGAAAAAATCCTCCTTCCATTTTGTAAAGAGTTTGAAAGAAGAGTCAAATAATTTTGGCTTGGGTTTTGAAGTAAATTTTTAAACTTTGCCCCTCTTCTTAAATGTTACACTCAGATTTTCCTCAAGGTTTTCTAACTACACTGAATTACACTGATGAAAGAAAAGATTTGGTTTAGGTTTTAAAAATTCCTTGTAAAATTTGTTGCCTAAATACTCTTGATTTGTGGATATTATGTGAAAACCAGAAGCCTGATGAGTTCATTTTTAATGTAGAGCTGTTTAAGATGAAGTAAAGGAATCCAAATTAGTTAGGAAAGATTAGATTGTGTTTTAAAATATTGTACATACAATTCTTTATAAAATGGGAAATATGATATCAAAATAAATTTTTAAAATATTCCACTTAACATTAGCTCAATATAGTATCTGGATTTGTCTTAGTAGAAAAGGCTGATTTATGCAAAAGTAGTTTGTGTGCTGCAAAATTTAGGGGCAGGAGAGATGGAAATATGGCCTGTTAAGCAAAAATCCTTTTCTAGCTAAATCTTAAGACATAATTGCAATGCTTAGTGAAAGCTCATGGAAAAACCATTGAGAACTTTTATTTCTGGCCCCTTATTATGATTATGGAGAAAATAACTTTTAAAACCTGATACCTTCACTTATCCACAAAGGTATATTTTTATAGCATAGTTAAAACAGTAAATTAGAAATAATCTTATATTCCAAAATGACCTGGTATTATTTTATTTTGTCATAAATTTCATCTATCCCAAGTGTTATGGAAATCCTATCAGGGCTTGAAGTTGTAACCACAGCTAATATATTTGAAAAATAAAAAGTTTTTTGTCAGTATGATATCTGCTTCAAACTGTGTAAAATACACTTAGTTTCTGATAGAGGGACTATTTAAAAAAAAAAAAAACCTTTAAAGATCATGCAGGAAATATTACACACTCTAAGGGACAGTTAAAGCAAAAAAGAGGAATTGAATGCAAGTGAGAAAAAGGGATTTATTTTAAATTAAAGAATCTTGACAAGTAGACCAAAGAAGAAACGGTGGCATTCTTTACTACCTATTTTTCCATAGGTTCCAAATTCTCATGGACTTCAGTGGGAACATTGCTCATACAGGGAGACTCAGAACTGAAGGAAACTAGATCAAAGCAAGCACCTCAAGCTTCATGCTAGTCCAGCTGTTCTCAAAATTCCATTCTAGGATATTTTGCAACTCTTGCCTGCCTTTTCCAAAATGGCATATGCAAGATATTTTAAAATCAAAGACCTATTTTTCTCTAGATTATCATTTTATTACCATGATCACTACCACTATTGTTACTACTACCATTATTATTTGCCCAGTGCCTTCTCTTTTACCAGAAGATATATTAGGGACTTAACTTTTTTTTTTTTTGATTAGGTGAGGAGCAGTGGATTTTACTTCACCTGTTGATGATGTGGAGAAGGATTCTTCTTTTTTGGGGAACAGGACTAATCACTGGAATATGCTTCTTTAATAACACAATATGGGCTTGGGTACCTTCAATGATCATGGCTAAGGAGAGTTTCTTGAGGTATCTATAATTTGCAGCCAAGGAGGAGTATTTTTCCCCAGTCCTCAAGAAGCTTTTATTGATATTGGGGAGGGGGAGAATAAAATATGTTCACAAATAATATAAGCTGAATTGAAAGTAAATACAAAGTGGTCCCACTTGAGGTTGAGATGCAGATAATTAGGAAATCAGGACACATTTTTTTCAAAAGGAGTAGAACTGGAGCTGTGTGCTTTGGCGTAAGTTTAGGTTCCAAGAGACAGAGGTGAGGCAATATATGTATTCCAGGCAGGGATTCATCCTATACAAAGGTATAAATACGGGAGATGATATGTTATGTATAGAAAATAGCAAGTCGACCAGCTTGACAGAAACATAATTAACATAAATGGAACTTTCATTATACTAAGTTTATTGATTTATATGAGGTTTTTTTCTTTGTTAAAAAATAAGATTTAGACAAGTCTTAGGTTGGACTATATGGCCTCTAGCATCCATCATAGTTCTAAATCTATGATTCTACTTGAAATAAACTTTGATCCACTGCCTCACCAATCTAGGACTTATTTTTCATATTTGGAAAGATAATCAAATAGAAATTTGTAGAAGATGAATCAAATGGAAAAATTCTCAAATAAACAGTATGGAGAATTGAGATCATAATGTAATTACCATCTCTGTTTATATTTAAATTATAGCACATGCATGAAGTAAGGGCTTAATAAATGTTTTTTCATTCATTCATAATTAGGTTACTACTGTTTTACTCAGTAAAATACCTACTATGTGTCAAGCACTGTGTTAAGTACTAAAGATATAAAGAAAGGCAAAAGAAGATTACAATCCGATTGGAATACACAATATACATAAGAGAGCTAAAAAGCTGGGAAGATTGAAGGGACTTAGTACAGGATATGCTGAAGAAATCCAGAGGAGCACAGCCAGGTAAGAAATGAAGATGATGAGAAGATATACTGTTTTTCAATGTTGTAGAGCTGAGCTAATAATGAGATGATTCCTCTTTACATATCTAGGACTTAAGAGTTCCATGAGACTGAAGATAGACATGGAAATATGATATTTGTTGCCTGAGACATGGAATAATACTTGTTACATGGTACTGATACCTAAACCAGGTAAAACAAAAACAGAGAAAGAAAATTATAGACCAATCTCCTTAATGAATATTGATGCAAAAATCTTAAATAAAATATTAGCAAAGAGATTACAGAAAATCATTCCTAGAATAATACACCATGACCAAGTAGGATTTATACCAGGAATGCAGGGATGGTTCAATATTAGGAAAACTATTAACATAATTGACTATATTAATAACCAAACTAACAAAAACCATATGATAATCTCAATAGATGCAGAAAAAGCAATTGATAAAATCCAACATCCATTCCTATTAAAAACATTAGAGAGTATAGGAATTAATGGACTTTTCCTTAAAATAGTCGGTAGCATCTATTTAAAACCATCAGCTAGCATCATATGTAATGGTGATAAACTGGAACCATTCCCAATAAGATCAGGGGTGAAACAAGGTTGCCCACTATCACCATTACTGTTCAATATTGTATTAGAAATGCTAGCCTTGGCAATAAGACAAGAAAAAGAGATTAAAGGAATTAGAGTAGGTCATGAGGAAACCAAATTATCACTCTTTGCAGATGATATGATGGTCTACTTAGAGAACCCTAGAGAATCAACTAAAAAACTATTAGAATTAATCCACAACTTTAGCAAAGTTGCAGGATACAAAATAAATCCACATAAATCATCAGCATTTTTATACATCACCAACAAAATGCAACAGCAAGAGATACAAAGAGAAATTCCATTCAAAATAACTATTGATCGTATAAAATATTTGGGAATATATCTGCCAAGGGAAAGTCAGGATCTATATGAGCAAAACTACAAAACACTCTCCACACAAATAAAGTCAGATCTAAACAATTGGAAAAACATCAAGTGCTCTTGGATAGGTCGAGCGAATATAATAAAGATGGCAATACTACCTAAACTAATCTATCTGTTTAGTGCTATACCAATCAAACTCCCAAGAGATTATTTAACTGAACTAGAAAAAATAACAACAAAATTCATCTGGAAAACAAAAGGTCAAGAATTTCAAGGGAATTAATGAAAAAAAATGCAAATGAGGGTGGCCTAGCTGCACCAGATCTAAAACTATATTATAAAGCAGTGGTCACCAAAACCATTTGGTACTGGATAAGAAATAGAGTAGTGGATCAGTGGAATAGGTTAGGTTCACAGAACAAAATACTCAATGACAATTGTAATCTAGTGTTTGATAAACCCAAAGACCCCAGTTTTTGGGATAAAAACTCTCTATTTGACAAAAACTGCTGGGATAATTGGAAAGTAGTATGGAAGAAATTAGGCATTGACCCACACCTAACACCATATACCAAGATAAGGTCAAAATGGATTCATGATCTAGGCATAAAGAATGATATTATAAACAAATTAGAACAATGTAGGATGGTTTACCTCTCAGACCTGTGGAGGGGGAAGGAATTTGTGACCAAAGAAGAACTAGAGGTCATCATTAATCACAAAATTGATAAGTTTGACTATATCAAGTTAAAAAGTTTTTGTACAAACAAAATGAATGCAGACAAGATTAGAAGGGCAGCAGTAAACTGGGAAAATATTTTTACATCCAAAGGTTCTGATAAAGGCCTCATTTCTAAAATATATAGAGAATTGACTCAAATATATAAGAATTCAAGCCATTCTCCAATTGACAAATGGTCAAAAGATATGAACAGACAATTTTCAGACGAAGAAATTGAAACTATTTCCGGTCACATGAAAAGGTGCTCCAAGTCACTATTGATCAGAGAAATGCAAATTAAGACAACTCTGAGATACCA